>VWYP01009716.1:0-37366 GCA_013400435.1 Pycnonotus jocosus | reverse complement strand
CGCGCCAGGGGCGGGGGTGGGTAAAATGGGCTCCGGAGCCGGCGGACAGGGGTCGCGGCGGTTGCCGTTTCGCATGGGTTCGGGACCTGAGGCTTACAAAAAGTTTGTCTCTGGGTCCTGGGCACACGCAGGACTGTTGAAGCACTCAGATGTGCAGCTACGCATCATGTGCGTTCGCACACAAGTACACACACAGGAGTTCAACACATAAACCCTAAACTGGACCGACAAGTTTGGGTCTCTTTCCCTTCCCACAGCCATACTGTGCTTAGAGACATGGTTTAGCGGTGGGATTGGCAGTACAGGGTTAAGGATTGGACTCGATGATTTTGAGATCTTTTCCAGCCTTAAAGATTCTGTAGTTCTTTGAGACAGGTCTCCCATCACAACACAAAGAACCAACCTGCCATTAATCCCTTATATTTCATACTGGCACAATTTTGCTGCAGAGACTTGTATCCTGTCTCTATGTGGGAACTTGGTCTCTGCAATCAAACTCAAAGACAGGCATTTCAATAAATGCACATGAACAGAAAATCTCAGAACCGAAACACAAACAAGAGGAAATTACAATAGAGGGAAAGACAGGAACTAGTAATTAACCAGACTGAATGTAGACTCAGTCATTAATTGCCTTTTGCCTTTAAAAACCACCAGAGAAGCAAACTTTCATTTAAAGTCATTAAATCATTGACATCCCTCTTCTCTGTTTCTCTCCAGTATTAGCAAATTTTTTTCAGTACAAAAGTAAGCCTATGTCTAGTCCAGTGAAAAATGCATGATTCAGAAGACCATGCACCAGTGTCTAATTGGTTCCACTGTGTGGTTTTTGGATATACACAATTTTCTGTTCCCTAGATAGCCAATGTGGGAGTTTCCCTCATCTGTTCTAAAAATCCAAAGAACTCAGTCTTTCAAACACGAAAGAGTTGCAGAAATGAGCATAGATGCATCTTGAGTCATAAGAATGCCTCTGAGTTTTGGTATGGACCTTTCAAATTCTATGTCCAAGGTAAATAAATATAACAAATGGCATCATGTTCAAGGCTGTAAAGTTGTGGCAAGTAGATCATCACAAAATTAATAAAAATAATCCTAATGGATTAGCCATTTTTGACTTTGAAACCTGTGAGAGGTGTGATTTTCAAAAGAGTTGGTAGGGAAACCTCTCCAACTGTTAGCAATAAGCTGTTGTCAGAATCTGGACAAGTCATATCTTCCAAATGCATTAATAAAATTTCACTTTCAAAAGAAGAGGTCATTATCCATGCTTTTAGCTGCAGAACCTTTTTTTGTTGTGGTGGGCAGCTTAGCTCCACACAGCCTCTCCCTCACCCACTTTGATATGGAGGAGGGAATTGGAGGGGGAAAAGTTGGAATAATCATGGGTTGAGATAAAGACAGTTTGATAGGTGAAGCACAAGAAATGCGAAACAAGGAATTCATTCATCACTTCCCATGGGCAGGCAGGTGTTCTGCCACCTCCAGGAAAGCTGGGTTTCATCATGTGAAGGCAAATGCTGGAACTCCAAAGATCCCTCCTTTTCACCTTCCTAGCCCAGCTTTATGTGCTGAGCATGACACCATGTGGTGGATATCCCTTGGATCAGTTGGGGACTGATCCAAGGAGCAGGCCCAGCTGTGTCCCCTACCAGCTCCTTGTGCATTCCCAGCCTGCTCTTTTAGCAGAACAGTGTGAGAAGCAGAAAACACCCAAACACTCCACCAGCAGTAAGATCAGCAGTAAGATAAAGCATCCTTGTGTTTTCCACATTGCTTTGGTCACAAATTTAAAACACAGCACCATATAAGCTACACTTAAATAAATGCCAGGAAAAAAATTGCAGATGTTTAGAAATAACACCACTAACATGATGTTGACTGTCTTCAGCATAATTTTTTTTCAGCCAAGCAAAGCCAATACCAACCCATATTGTTATATAAACTCTGTATTAACAATAAATCCATCAACAGTTCACAGGGTAAAACCACATTACTTTGACAACAAAGCACATTCAGGTCTAATATATTTGCTTACTTTATTGCAAAGTTTTGCAATTTTTTCAATGGAAATTATGGAAATGAAAATTATTGAGAACAGGATTTTTTAAATTTATGTGTAGTACTTACAGTTAGGGAGTTAGCAGTAAATATTGTGATTGATACAGAACTTGTAAATGCTACATGTGCTTGGACAGCCCTGTGGTCACAGTATTTTTTTAGTTTTTTAGTTTGAGGTTTCAGCTATATTTCAAGAGGAGGCATTTACTGGTATCTAGATAGACAGCTGCTGCAGCAATGTAATTTCTCTGATGCTAGATTGTCTGGCATCTGGTGCAGTAAATGGTTCGAAAACATCTTTACAAACTGTTTCAAGTTTTTACGCTGTGAATGGGGACAGGCAGAGAAAATAAATGGTGAAGGAAATCATCCATGTCACTGATATTTGCCATTTCAGCTGTGGTACCTGCTGTTTACACAGAATTTACAAAGTGGTAGGAAAATATTTCAAAGGAACAAGGGAAACCAAGTAGAAATACTTGAACTGTAGTGAGCACGAAGTGAGTTTCTGATACAGCCATTTCTGAAAGTTAGTCTGAATGTAAAGGCTGTTCACATGAACAAGATCTGTTTGTTGTAGGTGGCAGCAAATGACAGGCTTTTGACAGGACTGGGAGGCAGCTTAAGGGTAAGTCAAGCATGAAAGTTTGAGAAAGGATATCATTAGAGAGACGTGTCTTTCTTATTTTCACTGAACTTCACTAATTGTGAAATGCCTTCACTTTGTTCAGATTGGCAGAGTTTGAGGGAAAATTCCATCACTACCACTCTCCTTGTGGTCAGTTAGCTCACAGGCTGAGAAGTTACCTTCTACCTTCAGTAAGAGCCAACATCAAAAAAGGATTTTGGCAAACTATTGTAGCATGACTGCCCTCTCAGAAATGAAATTTTGGGTTTTCTAGGAGCCAGCTGTTTCTCTCTTTGCAGCTGCAGTGCCAGTATGTGCTGCCCTTTGTACAATGGCTCTTCTCTATACCCTTCTCCAGACAACTTATGTCCTCCTTGCCTTCAGGTTTTCCCCTTTGTTGTTTTTGTTTTTAATTTGGGTTTTTGTTGGTTTTTGTTTGTTTGTTTGTTTTGGTTTTGTTTTTTGGGAGGTTGTTTTTTGGGGTTGTTTGTTTGTTTGTTTGGTTGTTTTTCCTATGGTCTAGCTGCTCTTAGTGGCTTTAAGCTGAGAGGGAGTAGCTTTAGGTTGGATATTAGGAAGAAATTCTTTACTGTGAGTGTGATGATGCACTGGAACAAGGTGCCTGGAGAAGCTGTTGACACTCCATACCTGGAAGTGTTCAAGGCACAACAACTCCATGCAGCACTACAGGCTGGGGGCAGAGTGGCTGGAAAGCTGCCCAATGACAAAGGGCCTGGGGGTGCTGGTCAACACCCAGCTGGACATGAGGAACATTGGAACAGGCTGCTCAGGGAGGAGATAGAGTCACAATCCCTGGAAGTCTTCAGGAAATGGCTGGACATGGCACTTGGCGCTATGATTTAGTTGGCATGATGGTGTTCAGTCAAAGGTTGGACTTGATGATCTTGGAGGTATTTCTCAACCTTGATGATTTGATGATTCTATTCTATGATTTTAAGGCCAGGTTTTATGGGTCTCTGGGTAAAGTCTGGTAGAAAGATGATCTTTAAGGTCCCTTCCAACTCAGCCTGTTCTGTTATTCTATGATTATTCTCCTTGCCCCAGATTCTGCTTCCTAGTATATCAGTGTACTGCTTTATCTCATGGTTCTTGCTGAAAGAATAGCTGTATGTGGAATCAAACTTCCAGTCTTCTTTCCCCCCCTGTTATCTCTGTCCAGTGCCATCCTTTTATAGCGATGAGTTGGGGTTCTTTCTCAGTTTCTCTTGTCAAGCAGCCTCATGCAGGAAGGAAAGAGAGCACTGAGATTCTGTTTATTAAACAGGACAAATTTTTGAAGTTGAAACTGATTTTTTTTTAATTTGCTATGGGTCAACAAAGAGAGGAATAGACCATCACAGTCTTGCTGATGAATTAAACCTGATGGACAGGGTGACTCTCCTGACAGGTGTCTCCAAAAGCACAGAAAGAGAGAGCCCAGAAGACTGAAAGTCCCATAAGTAACACACATGAAAAAAACACCAGTTTTTAAATGCCTTCCTTTGGAGCTGGTAATAAATTAACTATTACTTTTACCACTTGGCAGCAAATGGGGGAATAAATTTTTGCAGATGAATTAGGACCTTGTTTAACTTCCAGCAGAAAAATGAAGAGTTCTAGAAAGGTTGATGGACTGCATTCAACTTTATGATGCAGAAAAACAAACTGTTAACTTACAGAAATAATACTCGTGTGCTGTCATGACCTGTTCACTACTTGTCTTCAGGCACTGAGTATTTGTATTGGGAGAGCATGCTGGGTCTGCTGCCAGTGTCAGTATTTCCTTTATTTACTTTTGATCTTTCATGTGTTTGAACTATAATGGCTGACAAGTTATATCACAAACTAATTGGAGTAAAGGCTGATTAACAAGAAATGAAGGAAAAATGAGGGTCAGCATTGTGGGAGGGAATGCAATGGTAGGCCAAGACTCACTGAGGTATGCAGAAAACACAGGCAACAGAGGAGGCAGGGAGTTGGTAACAGATGGTGTTAGGGGCTGCCACAGCCTTGGTGGGCCCTTAGCTGCCATCAGCAAAACAGAACTGTTTCTTGTGCCAGTGCAAACAAAAATGTCACACAGCTGTCCTTGCTTCCAGTGCCTTTGGGCATGTCTGGTGGGTGGCTGGAGCCCACTGGCTGTGTCTGCAGAGCAGCTCCAGACGGGGATTGTATAGCTGTGTTAGCTTGATCCCATGTCTGCCTTTCCACAGAGTTTGTTTGCTTGAGCACAGCGCTGGGCTAACACTTCTGCCCATCACATATCTCTGGATTGACTTGCATCCGGAGACCTTTGAGCACAGGACAGACAAGGATTGTATACACTGCCACAGCTACACAGGGCTCTTCAGTTTCCCCCAAACCAATGTAGCCCATTTGTGCCTGGCTTGTCTGAGGGGTGACTTGGGTGAAAACCCATGGGGCGAGTTTGTTCCTCTTGTTACCTCCAGAGAGGCAGTGCTGCTTTACCTTTGTTCCAAACGACAAAGCAAAAGGGCAGGAAATGGTGTAGCCTCTTAAAGTACTAACGAATGGAGGAATAAAGAGGTACTGTGATTAAAAGGATGAATGAAAGAATCAATCTACTGCAATCTGTAATGAGAGATAGCACTAGAAGAAGAAATAGGTTTTGTTTCCTTTGACTGTGTGCCAGTGTCTCTTTATTCCTCTTATTTTATTTCTGTTTTCCCAGTGAAATGTTGTGAGGAGGAAGTTCTTATTTTAACTGCATAGAATGCTTCTATCAGACTGTTAATAACCTGGGAGTAACAACATGGAAACTGTTGTTGGGCATTTTCTATGCCACTTCTACATCTTTGAAATGAAGTATAACAGAGCCAAATTTTCTTATTTATGTTGTCAGCTAAAGAATTAGCCACGGAAAGAAAAATATTTCCCTCTTTTCATAAAGAGCTGAAATAAAAGAGGTGATGAGAACATTATATCATTTGCTTTATTTCCTCAGCTAAGAATTCAACTTTTATTATTTTTTTTTTAAAGAATAATCTGTAGCAGTGGGAAGTAAACATTCTCCACTTGAGTCTTCTTCACTTTACTGTGGTTTGCACTGTATTATTTGGCATTGGAAATTACAAAAAAATCTTCCACTTCCTCAGTTTTAACCTTCTCAGCCAGTGTTGTTCATTTTATACTGAAGAACAACATTTCAAGTTGAAGAACAAATTCTGTCCTAAGAATGCTGCCAAACTGCTGCTCAGCTGTTCAAGTCCCTTCTGCCAGTGAAACTTAGACCCAAATACTTGGCTCCTCCCTCTAAGCTACAAGACTTGCTACACTTTTCTTGGTGCACACTTGAAACACTGCAATGTGTACTTGCTTCGTGTTACCTCACTAGGAAGCACATATGACTCTTAGACCAATGAACTTAATCTCCTAATAAAACAGGCTATCCTGATGCACAACTATGTCCAGAAACTTAACAAGGACCTCAGGAACAATGATCAGAGATGTTCTCCCTCTTTCACTGCACAGCTATTCCAGGTCCATTTTTTATCTATCCCTGCTTTTGGAAACACTCTCTTGACTGAAACAAGTGCTTCTCCTACCTTCTTGGTGTTCTCACTGTGTATTTCTGCATCAAAAACTAACAGAGAGACACTTTGGAGTCACTGGATTTTACACAGCTGAGGGCAAACCTTGAATCCTGCAGTGAATGCCCAGGTGACTTGACACTGAATGTATTTCAGCGCTAAGAGTAGCCTTACTGAAATAGGCTTTGTGTAGTTGGTGCCAGCTAATTGCTAAAACTCTAGAAGTGTTAATGAAACGTGCCACAAACCTTGGAGAAATAATGAGATGTGTTCTGCTCCATCTTTTAAATATTTCTACAGGCCATTGACACTGTAATGCCCTACATAGGAACTGAACTGAATGCAGCAAAAACAATTTATCATTTTAGAGTTTAGAGGATTTTAGCAATGGACAGCTTTTATGATTTACTCACATATACATTTGCAGAATGTAATTGTTTTATATCTGAGCTGTGTAAGTAGCATAACAGCATGTGATCAAAGAGAAAGTATATTTTCCTAATGTTCAGCATGTCAAGACAGGTAAGTGCAGATTTAGATTTTGTTTTGCTGTATCTTACTCAGTTTTATAGTGTTTTTAGTAGTGCAGCATTAGACAGATCTAATGCTAAATGAAATAGGAATGGCTAAATGAAATCCAGTGACCAGAATATTAGAAATCAATGTTTCTCATATGGCTGCTCTGATAAGCAGACTTAGCAAAATCTAGGCTTTCTGTTACAAGTGACACTTGGAGACCATATCTAGGAGAGGGGTTAACACAGATGTAGTGCTGAATTAAAATTGCTAGGTCAATCTTTTCAGAAATATGTTCCAAAAAATGAAATATAAATATATTTTTTCCTACTGGAAAGGTAGATACATTTAAAAATATTTCTTGCTTATTACCACCACTTTATTTTCTTAAAGAAAAAAATATACCTCCACTGTATCTACACTACTGAAGTTCTTAACATTTATTTGTACAGACCCAGATTTGGAACTTCCAAGACCGATGGTGCAACCATTGAATCCAGATGCAGGGACTTGGCCTTGCTTTTGTAATTGTTTCTGTTATAAACCTAAAACCCTATTTCAAAGTTCAGAATCTGGTTATAAAAAATCCTTCCAGAATACAATTTGGCATCCAAGATATCAGTCAAGAAACAGTTATTGCTAGTTTGATTTCAATGTGGCTTTTTGAACTTACAGATGTGCCTCGAGAGTTTTATCCGTGCTTTCAGACATTGTAAAGACTTTAAATACCTTTGACTAGCAAATGGAAATCATCACACTGTGTTCTGGAATGATAGAATCATCTTTAGCTAAAAATGCCATAAAAACTCTAAGTAGTCATGAGTTTTTTTCTGAATAGTAAAGCAGTAACTTCATAGCAGGCTGGCACTAAGGGTAAATTGCAGCTTCACAATGCTTGAGTGAATGTGTTTTCACCTAAAGAAAGGGAGAGTTATCCAGTTTCCTCAAGCATAGAAGATACACTGTGAATAGTTAATGAGATAAGCTGCCGATTCCAGTTAGAGTGGAATATTGGCTTCTGTCTTTTTCGGCTCGTTACAGATAAATTGAGCCAACCCCAGCAGGGTTCTCTTGTGTCAGCTTGTTTGAAGACTGCACGAAGAATAACTTCTCTGCACTTGGGGAATGTGAAAATTTTGTCAAAAGCTTGTCAAGATCTTTTATGGATTGTAGAGCCTAAACAACCCAGGGGCATGGAACTGGCTCTTTGTCAAGGGTACAAAATTAGCCCTACAGGCAGTGAGGTCTCTTTTAATCAGAATCTTGCCTCTTTACAGTGGTAGTTAAGTAAGGTGGTGAAGCCCACTTGGCCTGCAGAATTGCTTCCTCTTGGCACACACTAAGCTGCACCTGGAGCAAAGACGGAGCTTTCTGGTATCACTGTATTTTGTAACCTCTAGCTATTGAAACAATAATAAAAAAATCCTTTTAAGTCACCTTACTTAGTGTGGCTGACCAATAAACCCTTAAAATGAGGGAAGGCTCAGAGAAGATGGGCAAGGACAATATGACTGAAGTTCAGCAAATAATTCAAGATAAGGCTGACCTCTGATGTTGCAAAGAAACTGACTTTATCTCAGCACAGAAGAGGACCGAAGGATGACCTCTGGTTTAGATAACCAGCTATCAACAGTTGAGTGTATCGAGCTCCCTGAGTTCCTTAAAAGAACGTGAATGACTTCCTGAGTTTAGCAGACCAGCATGGGGAGAGTGAACACATAGCTCAGCCCAACAGAGATTATAGAAACTAGACAACTAGTAAAAGAATTTTGAAGAGAGAAATGGGCTTGACCTGTGGGCCTAATGAGTTTTAGCTGTGAAGTAAAACAACTCCACATCTTGTGAATATCAAATATAGAAGGCAGTTATAAAGAGCCCTCACTGCCAAACAGGCTCATTGTATTTTAAGATTTCATAAGACCTGCTTCTTTCTAATGAGTTTCATTTTTAAGGAAGAGCTAATAGAGAATTGATGGATTTTGACCTGATATCAAAGTTTCTTGCTTGGAGCAGGGCTGCCTAGCATTAGTGCTTTCTCATTTGTGTGACTGAAAGGAGTTCCATGCTGCCTCCCAGGGATCAAATAGTCTCTGGCATATTAAAATTTATGAGGAAAAGTTAGATGTGTTATGGTGTCTCCATAGTGGAAAATAGTAAATATGTTCCATTTAAGTCATATTTAGACATTCAGATAAAAGTTAAACCCATTTTTTAAGGTTAATTTCCACTTTGAACTAAGGAAATTTTTGGACTTCATCTTTTTTTGAAAACCAGATACACAGCATTTTGGATTGGGAGCTTCACACCATCAATGTCTGAAGCTGTGGATTTTCTTTCACAGCTGATATTTTCGGTTTTTGGTTGTCTTTGATTCTAACAGAAATGCAAATTCTATGATGTAGGTATTAAACCATCTGCTCTAAGCTGGAAAACAAACTGAGGCTGTCTGAATGAAGTTGTTTTAATTTCAGTTTTTCACAGAATCACAGGACATTCTGAGTCGTAAGGGACCCACGAGGATCATCAAACTTAACTCTCAAGTGGATGGCCTATGTGGGGATAAACCCACAAGATCGGCGTTATTAGCACCATACTCTAAACAATTGAGCCAGTTAACATTTTCCTGTTCTGAAATCTTGAGAATTTTTTCATGGAGATTCTGAAAGCTGAGGATCAATTTAGGCCAACCAGCAATAGATTTGTTGTTCATAAATAACTTTCATAGAAGTAATTTAGGTACCTCTGTAGTTTAATGAAACGCAGAATTGAAAACTAATAATGTAGTTATTAGAAAAAAAGAGAAAAAAGCTTAAAAAACTATTTTCAAAGATTTTTATAAAGCTTCTGGTATTTCCATTTTACAGGTGTCTGATGCCCAAGTGGCAGTGGCACTGCAAAAAAATGTGGCAGTACAAAAAAATGGACATGGGCTCTTGCATGCCAGCTTAGTTGAACCTCTGTTAGACTATCTTGCTAGTCACCTTAATACAGATGTATGTTTAGACAGTACAGTGAATGTAAAGGAAATACACTACTGGAGGTAGAATACCCTACTGTTAGAAGGCAGTGTAGTACAGGGATGTTGAAACTAAGAATCTTAGTAAAACATAACCAAAATTCCAAATCAGTAGAATTTTTTCTGGCAAAACACTGGGTTAAGAAGTTTGGAGACAGGGACAGTGAAGAGCCAAACAGAACAATATTCAAGGAGAATAAACAGAATGTAAAACCTAAGTATATTCTATTATGAGTTTAAAATCACCATACCGGAAAAAGAGCACAGAAATGGAGGAGAAAGGATAGGACAACAGTCATCCATATGCATTGCATTGTAGCATGAAAGAGGCATTCCAATTGACTGGAAATTTTTTAGGGAATATTGCTTTCATGGAACATGTTGATTTGCTGAGACTGCAGGAATGAAGACATATTTAGACATATGAAAACATGGATTAAAATTGCCCTGTCTGGCTTCTTAGTAGAGTCCCTCCTTCAAGCTGCAGGATCATCAGCAGACCACCCGGAGGGATATTTATGAGCCAAAAACATGGAAGCCTTTAAAGGCCTGATCTCCCCAGCCTTCTTTGCTTTTTGCAGCTTACTTGATAATATGTCAGGGGTTTTGATTCCGGGGCTTCTGAGAGTAACTAAGGGTCCAAAGCTCACCAGGCCTATGGCAGCCCACCTGCAATATGAAGCCTTTGGCTATTATAAATTACTACTGGAAAATTTGTGGAAAAAATCAGTATTTTTTCTTGGACTTGTAAATCCATTTGCTTGCCTTGTCAAGTACCATATTCTTTATTCAAGAGAGATGTTTCAGAACTGAAAAGTCAGGCTGTAATGTTTAGAACACTTCAAATATTTTTGTGATATAAAAAGATCAGTCATTCCCTATTTCCAGGTCTTCATCTTGAGGGAGCTATATGCACCCATCACTACTGCAGCTGACAGTCCTGAGAAAAAAGCCAAAATCATAACCAAACCCAAATAAAATATTTTAGTTTGAATAGTCCCCTTTGTGGATTTCTTTATGTTCAAACTTTTTTCCATAAACACTGCATTTTAGAAGTCAAACCTCATCAACCATCATGCTTTGCTCTTATTTAATGCTTAGAGTGTAAGAAGCTTGAGTGTCTTCATTTTTTTTTAAACTCTTACAGATTTCTGAATGTTTGCTGGTGAAATCTTGTCCCAGTTTAAGTCAACAAAAATTCAGCTATGGATTCAATACATCTAGGATCACCTCACTTTAATAAGGGTTTGTGGTTGTTACAGTTGAATAGCTCTCAACTCCTGTTTTTGTTATGCTTTTAATATTAAAAAAAAAAAAGGGGGATATGGTTCAGATATAATAGGCATGATTAAGCTTGTCAACAAACCTATGTTTGTGGAATATCTGTTCAATTATCTTCTCCCTGTAGATCTCTTCTATTGCTTAATGCCACAGTGTTCTCATGTGTGTAATGTACTCGGTGATTAAATTCAGCATTTAATACAGGTATGTATAATATGAGTGATCAGATGCATCCAGTCCCATCTTCCCTTTTTCTCTTTTCCTGTCTAGTTAGGTACAGTTTCATGATTTAATACATATTATCTGAGAGGAAACTGGGCAATGGAGAAGTGTAGGGGAAGGAAGGAAACTGCATTCAAACACGTGCACATTAAAAAGACAAATGACAGGAGTGCAGATGTGAGGTTTTAACATTTACTGCTCCTTTTCAAGGGGATGGTAGCATAGGAAATGTGAATAGTCCATAAATTTAATGGAAACCAAATATAAGCTGAGTATCAGGAGTTGTGAACTTCAAGGATATCACTGGGTGTTTTGAACAGTGCTGAAACATGGGGAATAACTGAATCAACTTTTGACGTACATCAAGTAGTTACCCTGTCATGATTTTATGTTGATTTTGCATTCTCTCTTCCATGGTACCCACTTCTGACAGCACTTGGACTACGATGCAAAACCTGTACATTTTTTTTTCCAATTTGAACTCATCTTCTGTGTAATATTTATGAGCAAACACCCAGCTTTGATTGCTCTCCAACGTGATGCTGACAAGTGATGAGGACAAACACTTCTGTTTCCTCTGCACACTAGGCACCATAAGGTGGTGAATCAAAGTCTTGCTCCTGTGTTGCAAGTACACTGGATCTGGGAACAGTGGGCCATGCAACAGTGCATTATACTAATAGATTTCCAAGGGCCACCTTTTCCTGTGCTCTGAGCCCTCACTCCTTTGAAGCGTCACCTGGGCATGTGTTTTGAAATGGACAGGTCCCAGGTTCTGGCATAGTTACCCTTAATCTTAAAACTTCTTTGTGTCAAAAGTTGTAGATAAAGTTCTGAGATTCCATTGCAATTGGATACTAGTTGTGTCAACAACATACATTATATGCATTAGATACTCCATTTTGATTGAAAAAATTGAACCACCTCTCTGCCATGTTCTGGATTATAGCTGGCTTTAAAGATTACACAGAACTGCATGGAAAATAAAGAAAATCCCAATTACCTCAGGATATAAAGGAAAGGAATAAAGGAATGTAATGGAGTAGTTGAGGGAACAGCTTAAAATCCAATTTCAGTAAGAAGTATTTTTCATCCAAGGATCTAGAGGTAATACACCAGAAATAAACTAGTTTATAAAGCATCCAGTCATCTTAGTGATTTTTTGTGTTACTCCTTGATCATCAATCAGACAGAGACTTAAATTATCAGTTTAACCAATGCTGCCAGATACATGTCTTTTCTATTTGATAGGGAGCACCACAGAACAGGCATTATCTGCAAAAATAGATGCTGTCAAAAGTAAAATAAAATGGGAAAATAACATGAAAATAAAATGATTTTTTTTTTCTCAGTCTTTTTGAGCACACAGTCATGACTTTTCTGCCAAATGTCCTCCTTCTGGGAGAATTAGACTGAGATGAAAGTCCTGAATGGGTGCACCAGTATCAAACATTAAACCTTATCTTTTCCAAGATTTAGTGTTTTTGATGACTGGAAAGATGGGAATGTTTTAAATATAATAATCTATTTGCCTAAGAATGTTAAAAACAGGCAGCATACAGTGTTCTTAATGAGAAGCACATTCTGGTGGCATCACATCTCTGGGACTTGGGTCTGTGGCAATAGGGCCTCCCTTGAGGCTTCTGGTTTTAGCCTGGTGTGCAAATTTTTATTGCCCAAACACTGACCTGGCTAGATAGATATTGTGAGTAGGGGATCCGATAATCAAAACAAATTGGTTACAGCCAAATTTTGTTGTGAAGGGTGTGTTCTCCTTCTTTCCCCCCTCCTTCACTGAAATTGGCATACAGGATATGTTCACGAGCAGCTGGAGGCAGTTATGCATCTGTTCCGCCCATGCCCTGGGACAGCCAGATAGAGCAACCTGGAATTAAAAGCCTGTGCACGTTCGCTCATGCCCAGCACTGTGCTAACACAGTTGTTTTCCAGATTTATACAACCACGTTGAAGACTGGGTGCTCTGGGCACATGTCCCCCAGGGAGGCAGGCTTGTGGCTTCATGGCAGGAATCACCTTTATGCTGTGAGGATTCTCTTCCAATGGGATTGCTTTGCTAGACTGGGACACTCATCTTAACTTTGCTCTGTTTTATGGGCACAAGAGGCAGATTTATAAGTGCTGCTTCCCCCTTTGCTTTTTCAATTTTTACTTATGCTTTTTTCTAAGCCGTGACACTAATTGCTTTGGGACAGTTTTCATCAAACAAAATGATACATTTCTAAGATAGTCTATAGCTTTTCAACCCAGCTAGAATGAAAAGGTCCATGGGCCCCACACAATAGAGCAGTCTGAGACACCTTGGCATGCCGATTGTACAAATATTATCATTTAATTAAATGAAGTTAATGTTCATGTCCTGTAGAAGATTTTGTGCCATTTAAAATTATTCAAATGCATATCAACTTGGAATTTTTCCATTCTTTATTTATAGTATCATAGAGTAATCCTATCTCTTGTGCTGAAGTTTATTATATTTATAAAAACAAATAACTGCAGTGTAATTTGTAAACAGAATGATAAATTTATTATAATTCTGTTATAAACTTCTGAAAATAATAGAGTTTCTGTAATATAAACAATGACAAAGTGTTTTCCATCTAAGCTCTTTTTGGACTCACCAGAACCAGCATAGAACAAATAAGCCTAAGAAAAATGCTTTTAGGTTTATTTGCATTATATGCTGTTCACTTAAAAATTTATTAATTATGTGAATCTATTACAAGTACCAGATTTAAAGACTCTTTGTTTCTTATACAGCTGCTGAAACAGATGAATCAATATAAAATTTATGAAGTGTCATTTCCAGATAGTCATTGAAAAGGGAAATAAAGGATTGAAAAAGGCTAAATATCAGTATAAATAAATTCTCTATGTCAGACATCACAGTTCTTGTCACATTTTTTTATATGTGGACAGTTTCTGAAACTGTATCAGCACCTGAAACCTGAAATGGCTCTCATGAGAGACAGGGCAAAGGGATGGGCAGTAAATAAAATATAAAGATTTGATAAGAAACAAAATCATTAACAAATGGGTGCTTTAAGATGGGCATGAATGATGATACAGTAGTCAAGTTGAATCTTCTACCCATGTATAATCTCAACTATTTTTACAAATGACAGTTTAAAATAGCTGTTTAAATTTCCTATGGTGCTGCCTGGTTTAGGCATTCATTCACAGAAAACAGTCAGCTGAGACATTAATAACTGGAGGAAGACTATTTTTTCAGACCTCAGGATAAAATATGTTTCTGCTGTTTCCATTCAATAAGCCAGGGAAGCTAATTGTCTTTGCTTTTGTAACACACATTCACTCTTTTTTCCCCTCATCTCTCTGTGTAAAAATATCTACATATATTTGTGAATAAAAGTGTATATATTCCACATATTTTGTAAAATACATGATTTTCAACAAAACACCATAAAAATATATCATGTGAACCAAGACTTTAAAAAAGGCAATAAAAATATTTTCACAAAGGATAGATTGAGTGGGAGTATGAAGACAATATCACTCACATATCTTTTCCCCAGGGCAATTGTAACTACCAACTCTGCATTTTTTTTTAATTACTTTCACAACCCAGCAATATTTACTTAAATTAGATAACTTGTCAAATGAATCATCACAGCATGATCTCTATCTCAAGTTGCTTAACACAATTCATAGTTGGAACTTGATTTTCATTTTGCACTCTTGATCTAATTAAGAGTATAATTTTCTTATGTGTTTGTGAAACACACAGGCACTTGTAGACATACAATTTAGCACAACATCAACCCACAATGGCAGCATTGCTTAGAATTTAGAAGACTTGGTAGCTATATTCCCAGAAGTTATTTTCAGCAGATGGTAGTTTAATTTATGCTCCTGTTCTCTTTTTTTTAATCTATTATTTTGTACTTTTATCTGAATTAAAACATTTGCCATTTATCTGTCCATTTATCTCTCAGTTTGTCTTGGTTCTGTTCTTATTTTGTTGTAGTAGAAACATAGAAGGTATTAAACATCCCACATGAGACTTAGGATGAACCCAAAATGCAGAAGGTTTTATTTCTAAGCCATATGAAGACATTGAAGAAGAGTCAGTTCTTCTCTCCTGAAAAAAGTAATATATATATACATTAGGAAAGATTGTTTCAGAATGTGGAATGGGATACCTGTCATCAAAAGATTTGAGACTAATTCAACAAACCTACGTTTTAAAATAATCATTTAAGTGTATTTGGCTTAGATTTTTACTGTGGATTGAATTAAATTAGCTCCCAAGAATTTATCTAGTTTTATTTTCCCCATTTTTTACTTCTGGAAGAGTGTCGCTTCTATTGTGTGCAAGAAAAGTTGAAGATGATCAGAGGCTTGGAGCACCTCTCCTACTGAGACAGGCTGAGAGAGTTGGGTAGTTCAGCCTGGAGGAGAGAAGGCTCCAAGGTGACCTCACAGAAATCTTCCAGGACCTAAAAGAAGCCCCTTAAGAAAGCTGGAGAGGGATTTTTCACAAGGTCATATAGGTCATTTCACAAGTGATAGGACAAGGGGTAATTGCTTTAAAACAAAAGAGTAGGATTAGGGTAGTAGTTTCAGCGAAGTGCTCAAGACCACGTTGGATGTGGCTGTGAGCAATCTGGTGCAGTGGAAGGTGTCCTTGCCTATAGCAGGGGAGTTGGTGATTTTTAAGGCCCCTTGCAACCAAAACCATTCAATGATTCTATGATTTCTGTATCTGATTATCTCTACTCAGAAAGAAGTGGGAAAAGGGTGTTTCTTCCTCTTACATGGATTAATTGTTCCTTATAACATACCTTACCTATAGCTGCCTGGGGTGTCTCTCAGGTGTTTCCTCCTGCCTCTTCCGGGCTAGCCCTGACACCCTGGCATTAGCAGAAAGTACGGTCCAGTATCCTGAGATACCTTTCTGATCTTGTGAGTTCTTGCCATTGCTTCTGCTGCTGGAACGTGAACAATGACAAGGAATAAAAGGAAGAACTCTGAGGGAAGAAGAGCAACTGGGGTTTATTGGGATCCACACGGGACCACCCAGCCACCAGAGAGTCTGCCAGTCAGAGCAGAGATCGCCCTGGTACAGGGCCTTAAATTCAGGGGAGGAGCAAGGGAAAGGGCACAGTGAGGAACCAATCCGTGGATTGGGGGGAGCGGCTCTGAACATAAAAGACAGAAATCATATCAAATCAATAAAGCAGAGGAGGGAACAGCCAGAATTCTGCCCAATCACTCGACAGTCTCACTGGAACTTTCTAGACTGGGAGTGATGGACAGATCTCAGGGACAGGGGTACAGAATGATTGACAGTGGCAGGTGTGGGCAGGGAATTAACAAGCATCTTTGATGGACAGGGATAGGTGCAGGCACAAACCAAGTGAAAGGTGGGAATTTACAGAGGGGTACATGGAACAAACCATTATGTACCATACAAATAGAATAAAGGCATAAAACAAATACATACTTGGAATTGATAAAACTGAAAACACACCACTACACTTACCCACTAGTCTAAGGCGCAATCCAAATAGGCAAATTCGGAAATAGAAGATTAAATATTCCTAATCTTTAATTAATTCTTGAAAAGAAATGTGGTACATGCAGGCTAATTAAAACAAAATAAAACCATAAGCAACTGAAAGTATCCTCTAATGACTTACTGAGAAGCAGAACTAAGCAAACCAGCCACCTCTTACTTGCTCTTCTCCCTACATCTGCTGCTTAAAACACAATGCTTTGCTTCCTCATGTGATCCAAGCAACCACATTATTTTCAGCTTAGTACCATAACCCCTAAGCACATTTTATTACTCTCTAGCTGAGCAAGAGGTAGTGTGCCAAATCAGTAGTTTAGAGATGCATGTTCCTGACTGGCCTACCAGCCACTACCTCTTTAGTGTTCCTTCCCTTTTCCTTTAAGGGGTACACAGGGAACTCTAATCTTCTTACCATCTTATTTCCATTGCAATATACGAACATACTATAGCTTGCATAATTTACCTACCTCTAACATATTCTTTAATAGCTTAAGAATTTAATAGATTACTGGATAAGGGGACAGGGGAAATAAAGGGAACAATGGGGCACATTCAGATGCACATGCAGATGGGAATCATTTAGATTTTAGAGATTATTTAAATTTTTCTCAGAGAACCAGGTTGAGGAAATCAGTTAAGGACATTTCCATTTATTTGGATAAGAAAAGTTGCTAGAAATCATTTAGCATTTTTCAAGAGAAAAAGAAAGTATTTTCTTTTTTAATTTTTTCACTTGGAAAGATTATTCTTCTCATTTTACAACTGAAAAAGCAAGCATTCAGAATAAGTTGTCCAGTCTCTTAATTTATTGTTACTGTTCAAAGGTTTCCTTGGTGTGCATAAAATTTCTGATCCTTTGTAACAGGGCCAAGCATGAAAACATAGAGAAAGTCCATGGGTAACCAAGCTTAAGCATAATAGAAAAAAATCTCTTTAAGAGCTTCAGTATTATATAGAACATTTGCTCAGTAAAAATAACCCAAACCAGAAAAGTTTCTGGATGTATTTCTTTCATGCAAAGTAACAGTCTATAAACACCAAACAAATAAGATTTAAAAAAAAATCCAAATGAAATATCCAATGTAGCTCTCCCTCCACCTACAGCAGTTTTCTTAGTGCTCATGCTTTACTAGGTTTAGCTAAACCTAGTGGTGACAATATCTGGTGATGCAGCTCTAGTTATGGACTCCAAGAATCCTCTAGCACTGGCACTGGAAAGCCATGTCAACCTCTTGCTTTAGCATGTGCCATTGCTAAAGCAGATCTTATTATTATTTGAGGATCTCAGCCATTGGCAACTGTAGGATCTGTGCACAACATCACGCCATATTAAATATTACTGAAGTCCAGCATCCTATTCAGTGGCTAAACTGGAAATATTGGCATGATGTTTCAAAGTCTCAGGATAAGAATGATCTCTCCTTTTTCCATTCTCTGGAAACTGTAATTTAAAATAGCTTTATTTAATGGTTGACGTTAGGAAATCATTACGACTAGGTTCATGCCCACTTACTTAGAAACCTTTTGGGAATATTGTGTTAGGAGCACTTAAGATCAAAATTGTCATTTAATGTATTGAAAAATGTGAGGCATTTTGGTAGAATCCAATGGTAACATTACTTGCTATAACTTTGACAAATTGTACGAAGTGGCACAAGAGAATCTTTATATGGACAATTACTTGTCTGCCTTTTGAGAAATACAGTGCTTTCTTGTCCACAGTGCTCCTTTTAACCATATTTTATTTTGGACCATTTTTGTTACTGTTCTTTTCTCTTCAACTAGAATTAAATTTGAATTTACATATTTCCAGAGCATTTCACAGGCTGCTATAGAATTTTAAAAACCATATACATTAAATAGCTTTGCTCCCCTCAGGGAAAGATGTTGCCAATCAATTCACATCTGACATTCTTGAAAACAGCACAACAGACGACAGCAAGAATGTAGAGAACAAAGAGCTGTTATATGGGCCATATTTTCTCTATGATTAGCTGTGCAGTATTTTATGTCTTTTCCAGCAGAGCTGGTTTATTGTTGATTCCACTATCCGTGCTTTTACGCACAGTTTTAATGAACTGTAGGACAGATAGAAACCACCCTACATTGACGAGTAATGTCATGCCTTTAACTGAAACAGAGATCATGACCTCCTGATCAAAACAGAAGAAAGAAAAGTATTCATCATTCAGATGTTGGTTAGGGGTTTGCCTCTACCTCCTCAGACTAGCTGAGCACCACAGTAAATTTAAGACCAGTAGAGGGTACTAGTGTATGTACACAGAAGTGAGTAAGTAGAAGCAAAGATGGCTGCATGAGAAATTTGGATTAAAACTGTAGAGAGTGCACTAATGTTAAGGCAGTAAGACCTAGTAAAACATCTTTAGCCAGTCTGCATTATTTTTCTCAGCTATTGAAAATTCCTCTCAGCATCAACAAAATATACTCTGATTGAAAGTTAGGTTGCTGTAATTTAGAAGACCAACATTAATATCAGATTAGGCCTTAATCACACTGAATCAATATTTTTGAGATGGATTTTCAGGAAAAAAAAGTAAATCTTGCAAACACATGTATCTTTAATATCGGTACATTACTGCTCGATTTTTTCCTTTCTAAAATGAAGGGTGGATCTGAAGAAGCAGTGTCATACAATCAGAAGTATTGTCTTCAGGAATCAATAGCCTAGGTAAGAAGTCAGATTAAGTCATATTACTTTTTTCAAATACATAGCATAGTTTATGTCTGGACTGTGTACACTCTCTCATATTCATATCCAGACACCTAAATAAAGCTTTGCTGATTTTTAGATTTGCTGAGCCATCATCTCTTACTGATAACAATGGGAGCTGTTATATAAATATTTATTTATATCTCCCCTTTGACCTTGTCCCCGGATCTATGCCCAATAATCCCATGCACTGGAGCTTATTCAGCCTTCTACCTTCTAAGCACATTTGAACAGCTGCTATTCATTAGAAAAACAACAAAACCTAAAAAAAAATCAGAACTTCAAACTTCAATCTGAGACGGATATCATTCCTTCTTTTCTCTCCAAATGAATGGTTTCCTTAAAATATCTGTATGCCTGGACCAGACCCAGGGCTTGTAATAAGTTTCCTATGCACAGAGATATTATGGCCTTAAGATTCAATATCCTTTTCCCTACAGGGTGAGAAAAGGGAGCTTTATCCTGTTTGTACAAGGGTATATGCCGAATTCAATCCATTTGCTGTAAGAGCTGGAATGAACTTGAAGTGTTTCCACAGAATAATGTACTTATTTAAAAGTTCCTGTACATAATTTTGTGAAGTCTTTTGCATATAGTAACTTTGCTTTTCATCTTGGGATCTCTGCATTGTTGGATTCTAGGTGATTGGCCCACACTATCTATGCATAGTTTTAACCAATTTGGTTCCCTTTAAAACAAGAGAATTTTATTCTTTAAGAGTTCAGAAAACTATAATTTAATGGAAGAATAAAGAGGGGGGAAAGGAAACATATTAGAATTACTAAAAAAAAAAAAACAAACAAACAACACTCAAGCAGACAGTTAATAATTGTAATATTAATTTGAATTAAAACCACATCAGTGAATGTCATTATTTTATTCTCACTGTTTATAGTCATGATAGGTTTGCAACTGGAAGGTGAAAATCACTGATTCCTGATCACTTAGAAAAGCTCAGTGGAGCTGAGGTCAGGGCACAGGTAATGTACCAAACCATAAATGTCTTGCATCACCTGAGGTTCCTTAGGGTACCTCAGAGACCCTGAGGAGCACAGCATGGATGACATAGGAGACAAAAGAGACCTGTATCTTTTTGGAAATGCTTCTGGAGGCTGGGTGAACAATACTTTATAGTATCTTGGATGCCTCAAGACTTCCTTCTTTAGGTACCTGAATAGAGTAACTAATCTATAAATTAGTTAATATTCATAAAGACATTCTAAGATTGCTATGTCAAAACTTTGACAAAAACAAATATAATTTGAAGAATAATGCCAGAGAATTGGGTTCCAATAATCTAAGTCATAGTATCTTTAACGCTCACAGTTCAGAGCAGTAAGATTAAATGAATGAAAGGGGCAAACTCTGTCCTGCTTTTGTCAGCATGTGCTACAAAGCTGTGAGAGACCCCTACACTAGGTCCAATCTTCCAATATTCCATTGACATACTAAAACCTGGAAAATCTTTCTGCAATAACAGTTTCTGAGAAGAAGTAGGGATTTTTATTGAAGATAAGAAGGAAAAAAGGGATAAGAAAAGTGTATGAAAAAAGGTAATGAGGAGACATATTTGAAATGGGTTATGACAAATGGCAAGCAGCCATCTATCGGCTTCTTTTTACATCTTGCGAAATGTATAGCAAAGGCAAGCCAGATCCTATAATTTTTTAGCTCTAGCAGAGAGCATTTTTTCCATGCTTTGCAAGCTTTCCCTTTTCTATTTGCAACTGCTTACCATCTGGGAATTTGTGGTTGTGAACAGTTAAAACTTAATATTTAAAAACACACATGTATTTCACTTGAAATTAAGATTTTCGGTAAAGTAACTGGATTCCACTTTTGGGTGGAATGTGGTGAGATAAATATATGCAATGCTTGGAGTTGGAATGCTGGCTCTGCACTTGGAGAGAAAGTTGGGAGTTTTGTCCAGCTCCAGAGTTTTGATTTTGTAGCCAGTGATTAGCTTATAACTAATATAATTTTTTAAAAAAATTTTAACACCTCTGTAACTTCTTTCTTTTTTCATTAATTTTAATTTCATGTTTTTACAGTATCTCATGGGATTAGTGACAGGATACTGACTATATTTCCTCTAAAGCTATTGGTTAGCACAGCACTATGATACTTGTAAAGTAGAGGCGCAATTGAGTTGCTCTAAAGAGTTGGCATGGGTGATGGCAGCAGAGGCAAATTTCTGTGATACTTAGCTTTATGCTTAGGTTTGATTGTAATGCAGAGTTCTGGGGTCAGAACTAGACTTGCAGTTCCAGAGTTAGATAATTAATATATATCTTGGAAACATTTACTGAATACTGTAGTTGGAGCAATGCCTTATCTTTAGACAAGCTGTAAGTCACTATTCCAAATCCTAGACCTCTTTCATCAACTTAGATCAGAGAAACAGGTAGTTTTAGAGCACTGCCTTCTGCCTCTGTACCACTTCATTTTCATCCCAGTACCTCAATTAGAATAAAGTGGATCTCTGCCCTGGCAGATTTAGCAAAACAGTTAAAGACTGACGGAGCAGGGAAATGAACCCACCTTCAGGTCATTGGTCTGGAATAATATTCAAGAAGTGTCTGAGCACTCTCCAGGATTTAAATGCCTCTATTTATCTTATGCTCCTTGTTCTTTCTCCTATTGATCTTGTTGTCAGCTCTATTGGGGCCTTTTTTTTTTTTTTTTTTCCTTAAATGAGCTGTTGGCATGCCTTCAGGTCTGCCTGCCCATCTTTTCCACTGTCTGTTTCACTAATCTCCATTGCTGGCTCATCTTGAAAAATTTTCTCTTTGCTTCTGTTTTTGTGTTTCTGCACACCTTTGTAAAAAATCTCATCACCATGTAGAATTACCGACCTCTAATTTATTCTGCCATTCTTCAGTCAAACATTTCTTCTTGGCGAGATGATGGCTGAGGTCCTTCATGCCTCACTGTCTTTAGACTCTATTATAGAATGTATCTTGAGCTCTCCTCTCTTTCTACAAAGAACACTGATTTACCATTTAAAGAATCTGTTTAGAGCTAGGAAGATCTCCCCAGTTTTCTGTTTTTCTTACTGTCACTCTGTTCTATATTTCCTGATGATGACACTGAAGATTTAGTCTTTTAATCTTAAACCTTTTCTTCAGTTTTAGCAACCTTTTTTTGCCTCTTTCCATCCAGCTTTCTCTGTTCATTACTCTTTCTCATCTGTCACAATGCCTCCCCTTTTTAATCTTTGCCATCCTTACAAATACAAATATAAAATGTATATCTTCCTCTTTCGATAGGGCATTTAATTCTTTCCACTCCTGATTTATCCATCAGCAATCTTTAAGGGTTTTCACCCTCAATTTCCTACTAACTGGAAATTTGGGGTATTTCCATACTCCTTAAATTATGCTTATATTGGAGTTTAGTCGTGAAAGTGTCAGTCAATGACTAATATTGCTCACTTTGAAGAATAATCCAAGCTGGAATGGTACAGGGTATCAGCTGCTTTAAATTCCTCTTCCAGATTCTGTTTGCCTTTCATCCCATGATTCTAGAAAGTGAAAACACAGGACAGGGTCTTGACTTTGGTGTCTACTTGCTCTGTCACTCTCTCTTTTTTTCCCTCTCTTCGTTTCTTTGCTTTCCTTGCATGTTGACCAAGATCCAGTGGAGTGTTTGGAGAGTAGATAACAGCACTTGCTTAAGAACAATTCAGGACTTGTGTTCTCAAAAATCCTGAGACCAGCAAGGACCTAAGGTTCAGATCTCCTGCATCACAGGCAAATAAAATCACAGTATCATGGCATTAAAGGTTGGAAGGGAGTGCTGTAGGACATCAAGTGCAATCTCTCATGTGGAACAGAAGAAATGCCAGCAGCAGATCAAGTTAGCCATGCTATGGTCTGGTGGAGTGTCCAAGACCTCCAAGGACGACATTTTCTTCATACATGTATGAATGGTCTTGATAGATCTTTCTGGACCCTGCTCTGTTTCTTTATACCCATCCTGAACTGGGGGACACCTCAAATTTGGTAGATTATGCCAAGCAAAGTCTCACAGGCACTGTATAAAGGACAAGCATAAGTTCCCATGATATTCTGGCCTTGACTTCCTGATGTTTCAGTTTTCCTTATTTGTGGTGAGAGTTCACTGTTGTCCTGTTTTAACCTTGCCTTCATTAAAACCCCTGTGTATTTTCCACCAGGGTCTGGACTGACAAGTCTCCTCTTTCTGCCCCTTGTACAGAACTTGCTGCTTCTCCATGTTGAACTTTATGGGTTTTCAACTGACCTGGGCCTCAAGCTTGTCAATATGCTTGGACTGAAGCTCTGTGTTAGGCAGGTCAACTACTCCTCATTGTTCAGTAGTACCACCCACAAGTTTCCTGAAGGGGCACAGAACCAGTGTACCAACAAGCTTCCTTCCCAGCCCCCTCCGCTGGCCCTCATGCTGTCAGACACCAAAAAACAAATTCCCTATCTGGTCACAGCAGCTGGGGCTGCATCTGATCCTTACTTGAACTATTTTTTTCTTGTTGACTAGCTCTAGGTGTATCCCCATGGATCATTTAGCTTGTACTTTGAAGCAGAGGTATGTTAGAGTCTCAGTCACATTTTGAAGTAGAATTTAAATTTCACCTAGATTTAGACATTTTAAATTATATGCCTAATCTAATAGCCCAGAGTGACAGGCTTCTATAAGGCAAAATAATCCTGTATGGTGTTGCTTATATGCTGGTTTGTGTCTTGTTTCTGTGCTTTTCTTCTTGTACTTGTGGGATGCCTTTAGCTTACATATTAATAATGGAGATTGAGCTAGAATTACGGGAACAATAAATATGTTCAGTACGAACCCTACCATATAGGAGATAACTTCATACAGATCTTTTTTCCTCCTTTTAGTTTCTCATCTTCTTTTTACATTTTCCTAGTTGGTCTGCTGACAAGTTAGCTGTTAGATTGGGAAGGCACAGCTAGTAAAACTGAGCTAAACATAGTTGTTACTGCATCATAAGACTTCAAAATAATATTCAAAATAAGGAATGGAAAAGCAAATAAGAATCCATTAACTGGAAGAATATATTTAGCTGAGAGCTGTTGTCTTTGTCATTGAACATATGAACTTACACCAAAAATAAAAGTATTGGAAAGTTGTATGGATTTTTTTACAAACCTAACAACCAACATGAAGGACATAAAACCTTGAGAAAGAAGGGAAAAACAAGATAAGGTCATCATATGCTCCGTGCAGTGCTTTCCACAGAAACCACTGTTTTGTACTTCACGTCTTTTATGGGTGTTTTAAGTGTAGTTATGTCCATAAAAAACTGGAACAATGCCTAAAAGTGAACCATGACCTAAAAGTGATTGAGGCAATAGCTAATTCTGTAGCAGACCTGAGACTCAGAAAAATACTGGAGCAATATCTGGTTCCCTAGGTCTTCTGGGAGACACATGCCTGTGAGCAGTGATTGCACACGCAGGAAAAAATCTTGTCTGACCTAACTTTCCACCCCACACACCTGTTGCAATAGAAATCATATTTTACATGTCAAAATTTCTAAGGAAGTTGTCTGCCAGCATCCTGCTTTCTCTATCCCACAACAAATTATTCACTGGCTGAATTTTCAGTTTATTCTCTTTGCCAAAATATACCAAAAGTTAGTTTTGTAATGTTTCAGTAAAATCCCTTTGGTATGATGTGAAATTGTTGATGGTTTCTGAATCCAAGGTTATGATTTACTCAAATAAAAGGATGGAAGCTATTTAGGAAATTTGGATCCAGGTCTGGATTTAAATCCTGGACACCCTTAAAACTGAAATAGCACTGGCAAGACAGTGACTTGCTTTCAGTCAGCTCTGAATTAACTTCAGAGTAGAGAGCAGGGCTGCAAAGAAAGAAGGTGTTTGCTTTGGATCTTTAGCCAGTCTTTAGCCAGCAGCTGAAGCACCCAGGCTCAACCCACAGGCAGATGTAAATTAGTGTAAGTACTTATGGAAATGTAAGTTAAGGAAGAAACATAATATTCAGTCTGTATTTCTTGGGTGAGGAACCAGGAAATCCTACAGTTCAATCAACTTTACCAGGGAGAAACCAAATTATTTATGAATGTGACTTCTTCAAAATTCACCAAAGATCTATGTGTGTTACTGAGACATTGGAAGGAGGCATGCCAGTAACTTTGTGTGGGTACAGAAAGCTCTTCCAAAAGGAGGAGGTGCTCAGATGGCAGAGCTGTCCTCCATGGGGAGTATGTTGAGGCCGATAAAGGAGCACGGGGAAGACACATGTGAATGAGAGACAGAAGAGTGGGGTGTGTGGGGTGTGTGGGATGGGTATCCTTGCCCCCAAGCCAGAACACATTCCCCAGGCTGCCTCTGCCTTGTGAGGAGATTGGTTTGGCTGCTACAAAGGTTAGCACAAGAAAGGAGGTTGTCTTCTGTGCTGTGCCAGCTACCAGATCAGCCCTGGTCAGCAGCCAGCTCCGTACATCCCAGCACACCCAGAGGAAGAAGATATTGCAACTTCCCACTCTTTTCTTACTTCTTTTGCCCACTTCAGCTTTGGAATAGGGAACTTTCAAGCTTACTTACCCTCATCAAGAAATTTTCTTACCCAGAAGACTGTTAGCTCTAATGACTCTTTTCTTTGTATTTGCAGTCACCAGATGTGAAACATGTTTTGACCTGTTTTCTCATTATGAAAATGTTTTCATTTATGATGCCCAGCAGGGCAACAGCTGATTAAGTTTGTAGGTGGAATTATTTTTTTTTTCTTTTTAAAAACGATTACCAAGACCAGCAAAACAGAAAATGGATTCTTTTAAGAATGTGTTCCCAAATATAGCAAATGGCATTTTTGAAAATGCCTAGAACCTTTTCCTGCCTTTTCATATACTTGACACTTGAAAAATTATTTTTCCAGAATTATTATAAATTACAATGTGAATGTCTTTTTGCCCTTTGATATTTGCTATTAGATTGTTTCTTATAAAAAATGCGTTACTCTTTCTCAAGTTCATATTTGTGGACCAGAATGCACAGCTGTGTTTGTCATTAATTTCAACCAGACAAGAATTTATTGAAACTCTATCAGAATAAATTACCAAAAGATAATTTCATTGGGTTAGGCAGCACACAAAAGACATTTTTCTTTGCCTTATGATCTAGACAAGTAGTCTGTGCAATGGGTGGGGAACTAGCTGATGGACAGCACATGGAAGGTGGCTGTAAATAGTTCCATTTCAAACTATCAACAGGTCACAGGTAGGGTCTCCAAGTGGTCAGTATTGGATCCAATGTCTTCATGAGTGATCTGGAAGATGGATCAAATGTACCCTGACTAAGTTTGCCAATGTTATCAAAGTGAGTGGGGAAGTTGACATTTTGGAAGGGAGAGCCTCCCTGCAGAAAGACTTGGATAGGCTGGAGGAATGGGCTAACGAGAACCTTATGAAGTTCAACAAGGATAAGGTCAATGTCTTGCACCTGGGAAAACATAATCCATGTCAACAGCACAGGCTGGGATCTTCCCAGCTGGGAAGAATATCTGTGGAAGGGCTCTTAGTGGAGAACAAATGAACATGCTGCTCTGGCAAAGAAAGCCAACAGGATGCTGGGTTGGATCAATAGGGGCTTCACCAGCAGATAAAAGAGCCATTATCCCACTGTACTCACCACTTGTTGGAATACTGAGTTCAGTTTTGACCCACAAAAGAGATGTGGATAGGTTGGAGAGGGTCCAGAGAAGGGCCACAAAGATGATCAAAGGATTGAAAAGCCTGCCATGTGAGGATAGGCTGAGAAATTTGGTTTTGTTCAGTCTTGAGAAAAGAAGTCTTAGGGGAGAGCTTTATCACCATTAGTATTTAACATGTAGCTGTGATGAAGATGAATGCTTTATTTTATGAATAGATCAAAAACAATGATAACAAGTTATCATCCTGGGGAGATTCAGATTAGACAGAAAAGGAAAACTTTTCATGAAGAGGGCGATCAGCCATTGGAAGAATTGGCCCCAACACTGCACACTTCTAAAGTTTACCTGGACAGGGTGCTGAGTGCTCTTGTCAGGATTGTACTTTTGCCAACAAAGCTTGCACCAGATGATCCTTGAGGTCCCCTCCAAATGAGTATTCTGTGATCCATGGTTCTATGATTGCTCTGTAAACTGTAAAGTATTTGGAGTTTGAGCCCGGGCAGAGTTTGGTTCAAATGTCAAACCCATTATTTCTGAATCTTCTATGTCAGATATTGTCCATAACAATAACCACAAAATATCTTTTAATTAAAGGACTGGAGAATTCAAAAAGACTCTCCAACTCCTTTAAGGAACATAGAAAAATAAATGATAATTTAACTTTTGTATTCAAACAAATCCCCAGCCTCTAGCAAGACAAATTTTATAATTCTGCTGCAATAATTACCACTCTTTCATTGCTTCCTTTGGATTGACAATTCAATACCAAAACATGATGTGGTTTTGTACTTGCAAACCCAAAACATAATGCCTGAGGTTTTTCAAAAGCAAAATACTTCCTGGCTCATTCCATCTCATCTGAATTTCATGAAACATAGTCATTTAGGTGCATCAAAAAAACTCTCCCAGTGTAGACTTGCAAAAATTATTAACTGTATTGCAAGATCTTCCTGGGGGCCTTCTAACCTGCATAATTCTATTAATCTAAAGAGGAGCTAAATTTACTACTACCATAAAGTCAGAATATCAATAATATTGCAAGAAAAGAGAGGCATAGCCTCATTTTGTGTAGCAGCTTTCCATCACATTTGAACTGGTTAAGTATAAGAAAAAAACTAAGGATAACAGAAGAAGGAAATTAAAAGATGAGTAAATTCCCAAATCACCACAGAGATGTATCAAACAACTCATATACTGGCAGCACTGCCTTTTAAACATTTAGGTTTTTAAATATGTTTTATAGACATGAAGACTTTTAATAACATGCTTACATTAGTAGTTCACTATCTATCAGGTTCTCATGCTTTTTGTACACTTTTTGTACCCTTTCTACACTTTTATAGCTTTTTACACTTAACACACAGTCGAGCTGAAGTTTATACCATTATGACAGCTATGAACCGAGCCCTTTACCAATAAAAATGATAACATAAAGCTTTCATAATCAGAAGTCAGTCTTCTGTTTACTTCCAATGTGATCAATAAAGTGAGAACTCAAAAGTCATTTAGGAGTTTAATTCTGCTTTCAAAAAATTGTCTCAGACCTACTGAACACTCTTTGCAAAATTGTTTATGCTTACTAAATATTCTGCATTTTTATTCAGATGTAATTAGGAATGCTTTCTTTCTATAATATGG
This sequence comes from Pycnonotus jocosus, assembly GCA_013400435.1. Classification (NCBI taxonomy): domain Eukaryota; kingdom Metazoa; phylum Chordata; class Aves; order Passeriformes; family Pycnonotidae; genus Pycnonotus; species Pycnonotus jocosus. The sequence goes on along the minus strand of VWYP01009716.1, from coordinate 8,494 downwards.
AGAAACCTGGAATATGTCGGTTAATACTGTGTCAAAAAAGTAGCACCTTCATATTAGCACAAACCATAAATAAATATTCCCTATTGGCTCAAAGCATTGCTGACATTCAAAGCAAGCAGAAGTAAACAAAGCAGAATTGAACTTTCTATATACTACATCACTTTAACATACCCAAATAATAATCAGAAAAAAAAAAATATTGCTTGGATTTCTTGATAATTTTCACCCATCGGCTACTTATACGTGATTTTCAAGAATTCCATAAAAGAATCTATTTATCATTCAACCCCTGAAGCAAAATTGTCCTAATAGTGACATTATTCCATTACTTCTGTCTTGTTCCAAAGTAGTTTGCTTTTGTTTAACGAAAATATAAATGTAATAGTGTCATTAGTGGATAAGGTAAATTACCTGCCAATTAGTTATATTTTCCATAAAGTCTGAGAGGCCTGAGAAATACAAAAGCTTTGCACTCTTAAGGACTAACCCCTCTATGGGATTAGGCTTTATAGGATGTGCAGTCTGTAGCTGGAGGGAGAATACTGCCAGCATGATGTAAGAAGGGTTTGAATGGAAGAGCTGATCTAAGAATCAAGTTTCACTTTTAAAATCCTAGTTGTGAAAAGGTATTAAACATCTGCTTAATGTTGAGCAAATTGATTTGTTCCCATTAGTCCAATGTACAGCCTTACATATAGATTATCTGAATTTATAATGACATCCTGGGAATTGACTGGTGATATATATCACACTTATTATGAAGAGAAGAGAATAAAGGAAGCCTTGTCATTGGATGAGTTGTTCTTTGCTGCTAGAATTTAAAGAGTCTATAAGGTTTGTTGGTATAGTTAGACTGGGATAAGAAGATCCTTTGCAAATGGAAAAGTGGCATTTAGCATTTTTGTGTGTACAGTTCTATTAAGAAAATATTCTGGTTACAGCTGTATTTAAGGATGATTATTAAACACATGCAATTGCTGCTAATAACTTCATATTTATTTTATCACTGATGTTCCCTCTGTGCTGTTCTACCCCCTTTCATCTAGTATATAATAGAGTGTCATGCAATTGTAAAAATAAAAACTAAAAAATGTACATGGAAATCAGTTTGCAATTGTCTGGATAGTAAAGACATTGCCAGCCACTATGAATTGAACTCTATGGATTTTTTAACAGAACTGAGCCAGAAATTTCAAAGACTACTTGCTATAATATTTGGGATTAAAAATAACTTTTCTGAGATTTACGTACAGGGGGTTTACTTAGTTGTAAAAATCTTTCTTTTATTGCTGATACAATTTACCATTTAGTGCATTTCCGGTGAATAAAAGTGCCTTGCTTTGTTTTCAGACACAATCTCTTTGGTTCACATGTAACACTAGGCCAGATTATCTTCTCAGGTTTGTTGGCAAAAATTGATTAAATACTCTGTCTCATTAATGTCATAAATTTGCTACATATAAAGATATGTTAATAAGTATTTTCAGGGAGAAATCCTAATTAATTGAATTAAAACTTGTAATTTAAGAATGCAGTCACTCTGTTGGGCTTCCAAACTACCCAAGTGCATCAATGGTTTTACAGCATCTCTAGAATTCACTCTTTCTTGCAGTTGCCACACATTCATTTATATGAAGCATGATAGAAAATCTCAAAGGGGCTGAGCTAGCTGTTGGAAGCTCTTTAGGGCAGTCAGAGATACTATATAAGTAGAATTTGAAGAGAACCATGTCTCATATTTTACCTGTACTCTAAAGATAACAGGAAGGACAAAAAGATCACTTTTGGTTTAAATTAACACTTTTGTTCCTGTTCTCAGATGTAGTTTGATATCACTGTTTCCTTTGTTCTACTTCAAAGAGTTGTAGTTTGGATGTGTGTTTGGTTCCCCATTGCTTTCAGGGTTGAAATGTTAGGATGTATTTCCTGTGAATGACAAAACTCTGGGCTAAGTAAGAGCTGGGTGCAGTGTTGAAGCTGCATCTGTAGACAGCATTTCAGGCAGTATGAACAATGTCTCACATGCTGAGATACAGAGTGGAAAACACGAGCATGATTATGAATAGTTCAATAAGAATCTGAACATTTGTTAAAGTTCTTGCCTGATCAGAGAAGTGTTACAAAACATCTACCCAAAATAACTTGTGTGATGTAGTCTCAGGCTTTCTTACAAAAAACCCGACTACTTTTTTAGACCAACTAGGAGAACATTGGTTTGAGGGGAATTAAAACTCAAATTGGACAATAGAATTAAAAAGTTGCCCATCTCAAAAAAAATCTTCCATGTAAGGGAACCTTCATTCTGCCTGCAAATAAAAAAACCCAAAAAAATTTTCAAGCAAATCTTTCAAAAACAAAATCACCAAAACAAGTGCTTTTTTCTTCACTGGGAATTTTACTAAGATGACAATGCCCTGAATTCCTTCCTGTATGAGTACAAGAAAAAATGGCACAAGGACATGATTGTTCTGGCTTCCCCTGAAATTTCTAATAGTAGTGTGGTTATAAAACTTTATTTATAAAATCCAGACTTCATTTTTACCTCCACGAAACTTGGAGGTTCAATCAGAAGGTTGGAATAAGCTTCATTTCAAATTACATCCTCTGTTATTATTTGTAGTAATTGTACTGTAGAAAGCAATAGAAACTATGCTGTAGGGCAAATCTTTTTTTCAATGAGTAATGTCTTTTATACCAAAAGTCTTTTTTTTGACAATATGCAAGTTCTTTATCATTTTCTATGAGAAAATATCACAGAATCATTTCAAAAAGATCTTGCCCAGTCTCTACCTAGTGTTACTGGCCAGTTGAAATTCAACTTGCAAAAGGGGTATGGGGAAAACTAGAAAGACCCATACTTCCTTCATGCACTTCACTGTTTCTTTTCTTCTATCAANNNTTTTTTTTTTTTAAAAAAAAAAAAAAAAAAAAAAAAAAAAAAAGCTTAATTTTAAGTTGGTTAATTTGTCCTCTTGTGTTATTCCAAGTCAGGTCTGCATTGATTTATCTAGTGTTAAAAAACAGGAGGGAAGTACTTGTAGAGTGAAGTACAGGTCCTGTTTGAATGATCTTTGCTGGTGGGTATCACTGTGTGCTGCTGTGTTAAAACCAGTTTCCTTCTTTGGCCTCTTCATATGCCATTTATATTGTCTGGTCATCCATAATAGGATTGCCTTGCCTTTGAAAATGTGGCTATGTGAATGGAGGTTCTGGTCCATGCCTACCTGTATGCTTTGACTAATTTTGATGATTTCACATGCATAAAATAGTCACATCCAAGTCTTAACTACTTGGTTAAGTGAATAGCTTTATGGCAGGTTTTCTTTACCAAGGTAGTTCAAACTGTGTGAAACAGTGAATTTAGTCCAATGAGTCCTAAATAAGCACAGAACACACAGTTATATACAGCTATATAACATAGGCAAAATGCCTTACAAAACCTTACAAAAAAAACCCTTACAAAGTAAACTGAAGAATAACTCACACAATACTGTGCAGTTCAGTCCTCATTTCTTGGCAGCAGCAATTCTGATGGTCTCTTTACTGGAAATAGATGTTGCGTCAAGGCAAATTGGACTCCTAGTGAGTAAGAATTAAGTCAGTGCTAGCCAGTTAAGTAAAATGAAATTTTTCCAGTCTGATACTTTTCACTGATTCAGAAAATGGTTTTCAGGCATAACCTGGACGTGACATGCTCCAGGAGGTATTCGTTGCCAACCGAAACTACAAGCATAGGGCATATTTTTCTCTTAGCGGAACAATAATGATCTTTTATAATTTACTGCTGTTCATACAGGTAGGTGGCAGAGTACTTCATAGGCAAGCTATTCACTAGCAGAAAGAGGAATTTTGTGAAATACATCTCTAGGAGTAAAATAACTAATCCTGAAGAATGGGATTTTCTTCTTCACACCTAGAGTGTATAGGATTCTCTCTTCCCAGATTCCTCCATCATGCTGTCTCAGGGAGTGTGCAGTGTCTGTGTGTCCCTCATACAGAAGCTGAGTCTTTTAAATCACAAATACCCATCATTAGTTGGTTCTGCATGAAAGAAACATCACAAATCAGAGAAAAGCATTCACTTGTACAAATTTTGATTGAGTTTTAGGAAAAGAGCAAAGAATCAGGAAAATCTGGCATCCTAATTCCTCTGTCTGTCCACAGCTTCATTTAAGATGTTTCTCCATTACTGTTATGATTTGTGATTTACCACCATAGGTCTTTTGGTACTAAGCTGAAGTAGTGCTTCCAAGCTGTCTGTCATCTGAATATGTTTAGGAAGAAATATCTCTTGGGGCAGTTGGGCTATTTGCCATTGATACTTTGTAGAAAGTACCTTGCTCAGATGTAGTCCCTGGAAGCTGCTTTGAGTGTTATGGTTTAAGATAGTGTTGTACACACAGAAATAGCTTTAATGTGTACATTTTAGGCCTCAAACTATCACAGCCAGATGTCACACAGAATTTACAGCTGGAAAGAAGCTGAATCCCCAAGGAAAGGGGTTAAAATGTGGAGTTACTCAAGCAGTACATGCAGTGTCCAGGATTGACATCGGCCCTGTGTCTATATAAGAGTGTTAAGTTTGATCGAGACCTAGTTTAAGCCTAGAAAAGAACCTGAAGTTTCCAACTGTGAACTGGGCCAGGAAGAGCAGAGGAGGATGTGCTGAAGGGTCATTTAAAGATCACACCTCTTATTATGATGTGCTGCAACAGAAAGAAATGAGCAAACAACACCTCTAATTACAGGACAATGTCAGATAGCTGTCAGCTCTTCTTTCATGAATAGGACTATTGCTTTTCTATAGATTCCTATGTCTGGATAAGTCTAAGCTGACAGCAAAAGAGAGGAAGATGTTTTAGAGAGATGTATTTCTAGCTCTGTGCAAGCAGAATTACAATGTTTTGGACAATAAATGATGAGAGATGAAAGTGTAATTTGCTCATTACACGCAAAGGGTTCTCTATATATGTGTAAATATATATATATCTCACCTACATATCCATACATAAAACAATTGCAGACACTGGCCCTTGTTGTCATGTCACTTCTTGCTCTGAGTGGGGAAGGAGCTAAATACCTATTCTGCATGCAATTTGGGCAAAGTTATGCAGAAATTGCAATGCCTGCAGCTGGGGCTCATCTGTTCATGCCCCTCAGCTAATGTGGTGGTGAGAGCTTGTCTTTGTTCTGTTCCAGTGCAGCAGAAAACAAGCTCATTTAAACCACAGGTGGCTGACTATTGCCTATAGCCCAAAAGGCAGAGCAAGCAAAGCACTAGCAGTGGTTTTGGAGGAAAATCTATGGCACATACCCACATATGATTGAATTTTCCATGTTTTCTCTGGCACTGGAAAAAAGAAGTGCTTTGTTCCTGACTACACCTTACTTTGGCCACATGTGTGGGGAGTGCAGTGGACCCTATGCTACAAAATATGCTTAGATCTGTGTGGTTGAATCACAGAATCTGCAATGAACAGAAGAAACAATAAAAACAAATAACATAGGCAAATATAACTATTTCTAAACAAAGTGTCAATTCCCTTTCATTGAGTTCATTTGCTGCTGTGAAGGGAGAGGAAGCACAAAATGCAGGGTCAGGCTTTGACAATTCAAATCTTGGTGGATCTGAGCCAGTTATGCCAGCAGGTAATTTTTCCCTGGAGAAATATGGTGCCAGGTTTAGATGTGACAGAGATTATGTGGCTTTCCCAGCCTTGGGATTTCAAATGTTTTTATTATAGAATCATAGAATGTGCTGAGTTGCAAGGGACCCATCAGGAACATTGAGTCCAGCTCCTGGCCCTGCACAGAACACTCCAAGAACCACACCATGTGCCTGAGAGCATTGTTCAAATGCTTTTGTGAGCTCACACAGGCCTGGTGCTGTGACTACTATTTCCTGATTTTTCCTAATAGCAGTTGAGAAAATTCCACTATTCATTTTTTTCGTCATCATGGTCTTCAATTATACAACCAAAATTTTCTGTCATACTACGGGTATTTTCTGCAACTATTTTTGGATTCTGTAACTATTTTCTGGATTTCCCCCAAAACATACCATTTTCTTTTCAAATGCGAGGGTTTTTGAAAGAAAAATGAACAGAATTCTTTAAGGGTATAATTTTGTCACATTTAGTTTTTTCCATCTTAAACAAATATTAGAAAGTACCTACAGGAAAATTACATCCATGGTTACCAACATATGGAAGCTTAGAGCACTGGAAAGATTACAGACAGTTAAAGAAATAAAAAAAACCCCAGATTTATAAAGTGTAGATTTGTGGAGGCAACAAAGAGCACAAAAGTGCATAACAGTAATTTTGGCTTGATATTACAATCCGGTATGTGGTTGCTATTTATGAAAAAAAATCTACTGAGCCAATAAAAGCAACTGTATGTCAGTGACATAGGTGAATTGCCAGAGAAATTCAGGCCTCTTCAGAAAAAAAGTTGTGCTACAAAATATTTTATGGGGAATGTGAAACCTATCCTGTTGATGGGTCTTTTTATAGTGCAGAAAAGTTGTACTAAATAAAAGCAGACTTCAGGAGAGATTTTTCTGACATTGCAAGGTAACAATGGAGAGACAAATCTGACTTTGAAAATCTTTGAAAGGCTCCACCTTCCAAAAATTCCTGTAGGCAATAAACCATCTATGTCTTTATTCTCCTTCATGCTATAGGAACAAACTGGCAAAAAAAAAAAAAAAAAGTATAATACTTCATTTTGTACTTCACAGGGCTAAGAAAGTAAATTTCTTCAATTACTGGTGTCCATCAGTTGGAAGGAAGGAGACTATCAATATTATCTCTTGCCATAAGAGTTATTCCCACTCCTTCTAAACTCAATATCCCTTTTCAATAATTTTCAGGCCTTTCTCTCCTTAAAACTAAAACATGACAAAATTTGTTCTAGATGAGACTGAAGGAAATGTCTCTCTTGCTTTCATTGTCCATCTCTTAGTGCAATTTGTTAAAAAAAAAAAAAAAGAACTTTTTTCAGTAGGCTATCCTGGAAGTCACTTTTATTTTTTCCTGGCTTTACCATTACCTACATTTCTTCCTCACATTGAGGATATCTATATCTACATATCATCTATATATCTATCTATATACCTATATATCTTTTTATTATTATTATTATAGCCTTCTTCTTCTCATCCCAGAATTACATCTTTACAAATTGTATCCCATGTAATTATCTTCTGCCAGTGTTTCTGCTCTGTTTGTACACCTTTGTATCATTCCTCTGCAAATGCTAGTTAGGGAAAATTGCTGTCATCTGCATGCTGATTTCTTCCTTTGGGGATCATTAATGAAGGAGATAAACAGGAACAGATGTATCATCATTAGACACCTCTCTGATTCAGTGTGCTGCTGTTAATCGTTAGTCAATGTTTATAATCACTTAGCCAGATTTGAAAGCACCTTACTGTGTTTGCAGTCGAGCCAAATTTAACTGAATTGATATTTCTAGTAGGTTTGCTTGAGACAAAGCACTAAATGTTAAGAAAAATGTACCAAACTCACAAACAGCCCTTCTTCTCAGTGGTGCAAGTCTCTGGAAGGTGTATAAGCAGCAATTCAAGCACCCTTTTGTTCTTCAGGTGGTCTTCGGACAAAAGCAAGTCCCAGTATTGTGCTTATTAACTCTTTAAAATTTTTCACTATCAGACATCTAAAAGAGAAACATTTTGGAAGATCATTTCTGTTTTTCAAGAGAATTAAAATGACACAATATGGAGATCGGCAGAAAAAGATGATTGTACATGAATGGGAATTTTTCAATATACAGCTCTGAGATACAGTCTGTTCATTATTAAAAATAAGCAAAAAATTCCAACAGTGTTGATACTGGTCACAAGCAAACAGAAAAAAATTACACAATAATCTGTGGCAACTGGAAATATGCCAAAGCACAGTGGCTGACTACTGCTGCTGAGCTGCTTACTTTTGTCTGGATAAAAGTGTGAAGAAAAGAAATGTTTTCTGTAATTGGATGTGAGAGAAGCTAAGCTAGGTCATTGAATAATAGTGAGGGGAAAAAAGAGACAAAATAAAGAAAAAATGAGGCTACCATCTGGGTGTGGTTTGGGGGGTTTAATCAGAAAACTGTTAGATGCCTATTTCTTCTAGGAAGGGAAATAGCAGAAAATTTATCTCTTCTTTCACCAGATGGAAAAGAGAATGAAGAACAACTCAGGAAATGAGAAGCTGAAAATTTCTGAGTTGTCCAAGGATGCACAAGAGAAAAACAGAAAAATATATTTTCAGAAATGATTACAACAAAGTCCTACAGCAGGATTCCCACAAGTACCATAGGTCAGTGATTTTCCACTGCTTTCCTCACTATGCTGCTTGTCTGAGACCATGTTTGTCAAATAGTTTAATGTGAATAAGTCTTACAATCTGATTAGGCAATTGTGAGGTACAGTTCAGCTGAGATATGCAGCTTACATAGATATATGTACACCTACATGCATATATATATA
>VWYP01009714.1:0-30900 GCA_013400435.1 Pycnonotus jocosus | reverse complement strand
TTGCAATGATTGTTAAAGCTCACCTTGTGTATAGCACTGATTTTTACACACAGTTATATTGGTGCTAAGATTATCTACAAAAATGCTTGCAAAATTAGGTAAATTTTTTTCTTGTACTGAGGAGCCCAGATTGTAAGACCTGAAGCATACAAATGCTGTCCAGCCCAAGGGAGGAGCAGAATCACAGAATGGTTTGGCTTGGAAGGGACCTTAAAAACCATCTTGTTCCAACCTCCTGCCCTGGGCAGGGACACCTTCCACTATCCCAGGCTGCTCCAAGTGCTTTATTCTGCTGCCCAGGATGGTCTAATCTGCTGCCCTGAATAAGGGCATGGCTAAAACCAGCCTTACTGCACTGTAAATACATGGCAAATAAATCAATTAGGACTTCCTCACACACATTTCTTCCTCTCTTCAAGCACAGCACCAGTTGTAACCCAGTTAAACTCAGCAGTTCACAGGGGTCCACTGGAATTGAGTATACACAAATCCAATTTTCATTTCAGGCTTCCTTAATATTTTTAGTGCTATGTACATTTCATGCAGTAAGAAAAAAATAATGGAAAAAAATCCCGTGGACTAAAGGCTGAAGTGCAAATGAAGAAATGCCTCCAGCTAGAGCTTGGGGTTAATTTTAAGGCATCTCAGCACATTACCCTATAATTCTTGCTGCACTACCCTACAACTCTCAAAATTTAAGAAAGCTCATATTTTTTATTCACCTTGAAGACTCACTCAAGTAGAACATGTATTTAGCAGAAGAACCATGGAACTTAGTTAAATTATATATAAATGTTATGGTAGTTCAAAATATTTGTTTGTCAAATAGTAGCTTTCTCCTGATGTGGCTGTGTCAGAGTCGTGGCAGGTGCTGGAGTCACTTTCCTGTCATTCCACTCTCTTCTCTTACTGAAAGGAACCCAAACTGTTCTGTGGATGTTTCTTTACTTGCAGCTTTTATTGCTCAGCTGGCTGCATGCATTTATTAGAGAGCTGCCTGCTCCCTGAAATTTTAACCTCATACATTGAATGTTTCCCCTCACACGGATGTGGTGTCACCTGCTGGCTGATGATGTGATCAGCTTTGGAGTGCACCAGTATGGAGACAGCAAATGACCACAGGATGATTTTGAACACCATATTATCCTGGAGAACCTTTCCATCCACCTTATCTTAGGAGCCAAAACACTTGGGAATTCATTATCCTGTTCCAGCCAATGGAAGGGGATAGTCAGTTACCCTGCCATGGATACAGGGGTCAAAACCTAAATAATAATTTTTACAAATCTTTTTTCACAAATCCATTTTTCAGGCATGCTCTTCACCCAGTTTTAGACTTTAGAAATTTTGTAATCTAGAAAAACATTTGTTTCTCAGATGATTTTTTTCCATATTGCCTAGGCATTTGTTTCCAAATGACTGAATTTCCCTCTTTGTAAGAAGGAGCCCATAAATGTCTGGTTTGTACTAGATGCCTTTTTGACAGATTCAGGTAGAATCCAGGCCTTTGAGATAATCTTTTCTCATCTAACCTTGAGCCTTTGGAATCATTACAGGATTCTCTCACTGGGTGAAATGATTCAGTCAATGCAGAAAGGTCAGTCTAGATGATCATGATAGCACATTTACCTTCTTTATCCTTAAATTTTATGAAGATATAGAATTACCTGCCCTTTGTCTCTCAACAGCCATTGAATCACTGATTGCAATTATAAAAGTAAAGAGAATTTATGGACTTTATCATCCAAGTTATTTTGTGTACATTAAGAATTTACATACTCCACAGTGAGAACCCTGAGGTGGTACCAGAACACAAAATAAGCACAGATGAGAGCATATGAAGAGTATGAAACTTCCAGCCTTTTATTTCTGTATGTAATTTTGATTCAGATTTGTAAATCAAATGGACTCTTACTCTACTGGTTCATTTCATACTGTTCCCATTGTTACACAGAGTGCTGTGCTATTGATCTTCCTTCCTGGCCTTCCAAAGGAAGAAAAATTGTGCTTTTGAATTTCTGAAAAGATAGTTTTCACAAATATGTTTGGCTCACTGGGAAGAGAACAGGGGAAGTAACAAATTAAGAAAACATTTTAGAGTAGATTTTCAGATCTAGGTCCTGTTCCTTGGCAGCACAGACATTTGATAAGAAGCTTTCTTTTGAAGAAATCAGTGCTTTTTGTTGTTGATGTGCATCTAGATAACAAACCAGAACTGGTTATAAATTCTATCTTCATAAGAACCCCTAACAATAACACAAAACCCTTTAAAAAATTGACACATGCACTTCAGACACCATTCCCAGCAGGTGATGGGAGGGGATTCTTCTCCTCTACTCAGCACTGGAGAAGTGCACCTGGATTTCTGTGTCCCTGCTGGGCTTCCCAGCACAAGAGAGACATGGATATACTGGGGTGAGTCCAAGGAGGTTCTTCAAGGATGATTAAAGGACAATTAAGTCTCACCATACAGAAAAACCTACCAAAGCTTTTCATTGGAGAATAATCTGAAAGACTGAAACAGCATTTTCAGATTTGTTTCTCATGATGAGTAGACGTTCTACTGCCTTTGCAAGATTTCCAAACAAACCCATTATTTCATCAGACACATAGCTGCCACTGGATTTGGAATGAAAAGACCCATTTTTGAACACAATATATCAGTCCTTGCAAGTTTACTGGCTGTAGGGGAGGGAAGCAGCTCTGCTCAGTAGCTGGAGGCATGGCCAGCAGGCATCACTGTTTAAATAATTGTAGCCTTGAGCCTCGTTTTGCATCAGCTGAGCAATTTCCCTCCCTTCTGCCCTCTCCAGGTTCAGAAAACAGTGGCGAGCAGAGATTTTTTGCAAGGTGATCATGTTTTTTTGTTTTTTTGGGTTTTTTTTAAATAACATTGTGTGGAGGGCAGAAGTTATAGCTCTGCAAACTTGCTCCATAAAGACCAGATGTTGGATCTATGACTTGTGTTGAATATTTAAAATCTGTTTGGGTTTTGCTCTCCAGGTAAAAATAAAACAGCAACAAATTTGGCCATGAGAGTGATGCAGAAATTTCCATTTGAGATGGGAGTTTTACAGCTGCAAAAATGAGCATAATCAAGAAATTCAGTGATGAGGGTCACTGATGCAGAGGAAATTCTCAACTATCAACTTACCAAGGAGTTTGTCCTTATTTTCGTCTAATTTTAACCCCTACCTGATGGATGTAAGTTGGTTAATGGGCCAAGGTGGACATGCTGTATTTGTAAAATCCCTCCCTGTAGAACCTCAACTGCTCCCTTTGGAATTCTGTAACCCCTTCTGATCTCTCACACAGACACTGCTGCATTTGGCCACTTGCTTCTTTCCTTTTTACACCTTTTTCAGGTTTACTTCATGGTTTTTGATGTAAGCAGGGGTAGTACTCAATGTGGGACCACTTTTAGAAGCCAAAAAGTGGCTTTAAGGTATTTCCTCTTTGATTTTCTATTTCACTCCCAATAACTCAGTGTCATTTTGCTTATTGGCTTACTTATTCTGTTTATTAATATTTTTTCAGAGTTATCTCAAGTAATTATAAGATGTTCCTCCAATGTTCTTATCAACATCTAATGTAATTTTTTTATTTTCCTTTCACTGAGGCCCATGACCTCCTTTAGCTGCTGTTACAGCCAAGTCTCTCTTTACTTCTTTGGGTAAATTTGAATAATCAGTAACATTTCTCAGTTCACTCTCTGTATCTTTTCTATATTACATATGCTGGCAATTTCCCTTAATTGTAAAAGTTTTAATTATTTCCTACCTTTCCCCCATTCATTAATCACTAGTTAATCCATGGGACAACTTTTCTTTTTATCCTATGACAACGAAGTTTCTTTTTAAGTGTTTTCAAAAGCTCTTTGAAAATCCAGGTTTAGTATTTATATGTGAGTTTAAGAAGTGTACTCTTAAAGGACATGTTTTATGTATGAAAAAGTGACTTTAATGTCTTTTTATTTTTTTGTGGCTGTGATTACTTCTTTATGCTTTGTTTGACATTTTGATAATATTTCTATGAAACATCATGAAAATTATAATGTCTGAGGAATAAAATTTCATTAATATTTTATGCAATATAACAAAGTAATTGATTATATCTTTCAAGATGATTTAATGGGGACCATTTTTGTGATCTTAAGTATATATTTTATTAAACTTATGGTTAGAATACTTTCTCTAATCTTTATGTAATATTTCATCAAAAATTTAAGAAGACATTTCCTGAGTGTTTCATGAACTTTTTCATAATTATTTTTATGATTTTTTTTTTAGCTTTGTAGAAGTTCACTTCTATGTTTGGAAATATACCTGTATAGCACACCTTATTTAAAGTATTTATAAGAACATAACTGATCACACTTCAGTAAAAATACTAATATTTAATGTAATTTACTCTCTCTCCCTCAATCTTTATCTTTCCCACAGATTCATGGAGCAGTTTGGGTTTGAAGGGATCTGAATGTGGTTTCCAATCTTGCTCACCTGCTTGTGTTGCTGGCCTGAGGTGTATCCAGGGATGAAGAGCAGACACTTGTGGATTGATTTCCAGAAGTCAAACTCTGTTCTTCCCTCAGCTGAATTCTCAGCAGCTCTGTTGCCAGATGCTGCCTGGAGATGTTGTGCTTCAGAGGTAAAAGATCATCAAGAAAATCAAAGAATAAAAATGTGAGCATTTTCCTCCATCGATTCTGAAATGCCACTTTTATGGCTTTTTTCCCACTGGATACTGGGCAGAATGGGGTTGAGAAAATGCTTTGCATACTGAGTGTTAAATTGGCCTTCTGGGACAATGGCACCTGGGACTTGCAGAGGAAAAGTAAAGCTGTCTAGACCTTTCTTATGGTGGCAGAGCAAATCCCTGATGGGTGGGAACAAAGAAATACTCTTTTTTTTAAAATGAATCTTGAGAGATGGCTACAAGTTACTTTGGCTGCCAGTTACCAAAATGGTCCCTAATGAGATCCTACCAGGACACAGCTCATCTATTTGCTGATCTTGGAGATCTTTTCCAATCTTAATGATTCTATGATCTTCTGATTGCTGGAAAAACAACCAAGGAACTTTTTTTTTTCCCTTCATCTTTCCCACAGACAAATATGTGTAATAAATGCTTTCAGCAGCAGAGGGGTTAGTGATGTTCTCAGGTTCCTCCCTGATTTGTGCCCTGTTGTATTCCTGTACTTTCACATGTGGTCAAGCTTCTCCTCTGAAATATTTCCCCTGAAGAGTTTTACCTGCTGCTAAAAGGCCAAGCATTGTGTTGGATGAAATACCTACATAAATGACCTCAAAGTACACATGTTGAACAATGTGATTAAATGCTATAAAATACACCTGACACAAGGACATGATGCAGCAGCCTGAAGTGCACCTTATCACATGCACAGATAAAATACCATGGATGACATCTCACACAATCCTATGATGCTTTGAACAGCATTTCAAAGAGAAATTCTATGAAACCTGTTACCTCAAGCAAAACACTGACCAAATGGCAATGGGAATTAACTTGGATGGTGTCTGGTTTCTGCAGTATTGCAGTAGGAGTGTCTCTGGTTAAGTTTTTATCACTGGAATTTGCAGAGACAGGGGGGGATTAAGCAGCAGAACCACAGAGTGGTCTGGATTGGAAGAGACCTTTGTTTTCCACATTTTATCACACCAAGGCTTACTTGGTATAAGGTAGATTTTTATCTGAAGCTAGTGGAGCTAAGTTCTGTTCCTATCAGCTTTGAGAACCATTGTTTCCATATATCCACCCATACTGATAGAAGTATAATGAAGAATAAAAATTCCATTTTTCTTCTTCTCCAGGACTCTAACAGAGCCTTATTCCTGAAGGCAATGATGTTGTGTTCATTAACAACTTCTCATATCCCATCTAACAGCCTGAGAAAACACCTCAGGAAGTCTGGGAAATATCACATGATGCTTGAAGCTGATATTTCCACAAAGTTATCGAGCCCCTGGCTGACTTAAGGCATCATACCCACAGCCAAGAGAAACTCTTCTGACTGAATGAAAATCAGAATCTACTTCAGGGTGATCTGAAGAGCTCTCTAACCCCCTCTGAGAGTACTACCAGGATACACTGCATGTAGTATTCACCCAGCCCACACATTGCTCCCACACAGACATTCCTGGATTCAGGCGTTTCAAACACCAAGTTGAATCCTGCTACTAAATTTCATAAAGCTGTCACGCAACTCTGCTGCCTAAAAAGAGGTTTAAATCCAATTGAGTGACACTGTGCCCATCTAAGAGGAGTTGGTAAATATGGCACTGATATTTTATAGGACTTTCCTCAGCAATTGGCTGAAATTCCTAAGGATAAAAGGGAAATCCTAGTGCCAAATTCTGTTACCCACTTAATGGCTGGGCTACTGAAGACTTTGTAGGGAGTCTCAGGTTTCCAAGTGAAGCTGACAGGATTCTCCTGTCTTTCTAGTATGGTACTTGATATCACTAAGCACTTTAATTTAAATTACTGTTCACTGAACCATTGGGACACTTTGCCTAGGTATGTTCAGTTTTTAATAATTGTGTAGGCTCACAAATCCTGATTTCTGAAAATTTCGTGGTGATCCAGGGAAAACAAGATATAGAGAGTGTGTCCAGAGCAATAAGAAAAACACTGTCACACTTCATAGTATTCACAGAATACATACACCCAGCTAAACAATGTAGTTTTTATTTCCACTTTTGAAGTAGACACAAATAGAGTCTACCTGTAGCTATCACTTTTTGAAGGAATCATTTTTTGAAGTAGAATAGGTTTTGTTTTCCCCTTAAGTTACTCAAGATAGACATGGGTGAAAATAAAAAAAAAGAAATCCACACCTGCTGAGATCTAGACAGTAGGAATTTATAAAACATGAACATGCCATCCACTGTGAAGCCAGGAAAGAGAGGTGTGTTTCATCTTGGAACTGATTATTAACTCAGTATCTATCTTTTTTTCTTGTCATACTTAATCAAAAATAGCTCCCCAGCCCTCAATTCATGTACTGACAGCTCATACTGCTATATTTTAGCACATGCTACTGTAATTTTTTTACATGAAAGATTCCTAAGATGTGTTTAAGGTGAAGCATCTTAGTTCCATGTTTCTGTGTCAGAATGTCACGGTGGCAGTGGCTGCTCAGATCTGTTCCTGTTTAGCTTTCATTACCCACCATCCCAGACTCTCTCCTCAAATACAAGCAGCAGGCTTTAATTTGAAACAGGCTGGTGAGACAGGCAGATTCTGGCATTTTTGGAATGAATATTTATAGCCTTGCACTAGGCTGTGAGTCACTCCTTGCAAAACAGAAATCTCTGGTTTGGAATAACAGTCCCTCAGCTCATGGAGAGAAGTGCCAGCTCTGGAGTGAGGGGTGGAATGTTGTCATCTCATGGCTTGTGGGCCAGTGCTGCTCACAGGCACAGGGCTGCCAGAAATTCTGTGTTTAAGGAAGAGAAAGGCCACTGAGAGGCATTAAAATACTTCTTTCAATGCAGTTTTGCTTACTATCAGTGCCCATAATCCCATGGAATTTGGGTATCATTTCCAGAGGGAGGCTGAGGGAACTTGACCAACTTCATGGAAGTCTCCACATTTGTAAAGGTTTTAATGGATTTCAAAGGCAATTCATCCTGATTGTGTTTAAAATTCATCATAAAAGTCCTTCTTATTTCACCTCATGCCTCTGGCAAAGACTTTCCTCTGCCTTAGGACTCTTCACACTGGGATGTTTGTACTGTCTCTCATTTTTTATCCTGGAAACTTGATGTTACTCCTGTTACTTACAAAAACCTACAGTTTGTCTCCTGGCTTATAGGGCCAGGGAAAAGGAATCATCAGCCTGCTGGTCATTAAGTTGGAATAGAACCATATTTCAACTTCTCCACCAGAGTATTTCCACAGAGACTGTGGCTTGGGGATTACAGAGAAACACCAGCTGGGGTGACCTATGTGCTGCATCTTGGTAAAGGAACTTTCCTGCATCTCTCCAATGTCTGTCACTCAATCGTGTAACTTCAAAATTCTCCAGCTTGAAGCTGAGTTTTGGTCTGAGTGCTTCCAGAAATTTCACAGATTCCTCTGGCAGAAGCAGAAATAAGATTATGAAATTGGAGGAAAAGCTTTCTTCAGCTTCCAGATGAAAATCTGCCTTCTAAACTGAAATCATCACATCACCTAAATAGAGCCAGGACCACAGAATGAAATGTAACATAAAAACAGGTCACCAATCAATATACATTCTCCTCAGGTAAGACCTTTTATTGTGTACTTTATTTTCTGCATGCAGAAAATGTAAATACATAAGTAAAATAATAAAATGTTTAAAGAATATACTCCTTTTTTACTGTTCTTATAAAAAACCAAAAGTTATTAAAAATAATAATAATAGACTCTAAAACAAAATAAATCTGTAAAAAATAAATCTCATTAAAGAGTAAGCTACATACTTGCCATCTAAACGATTGCAGTGCAGCAGTTAATGAACAAGGAACAAAAGCAGTGTTTTCTTCTTTCTTTCATAGTTATGGAACAGAAAAAAAAATAAATGTAACTTGAATTTAATAAGCTCTTGCTTAATTTATTGGATTAATTTAAAAATAAACCTCATAATGACTTTAGCCTCTGAGAAGTTTCAGAAGCTTTTAATGCTTAAAAGGCCAGATGCTGCAGCGTGTGGTGTATGCTCAGGCATAGTGGGTCTTACCAGACGAAAAAATAACATCTTTAAAAGGGTTTTGTGCCTCAGAAATGCTCACACGGGTAATTTGCCTGACATTTTAAAAATTTAATTTAGGGTTCTTAAGAAAGAGACATAATCATCAAAAGCAGCTCACTTTCCGTCCACAGAAATTCCTTAATGGTTCGAAATATGTGCATACTCTGAAAAATTACTTGACTCACTACCATGAACTTTTAACACAATTAATTTAATTTGTAAATTGAACAATATGCATCATTAATGACTCACAATTTCCAATTTGCTGAACGGTTTCTGCCTCATCTCTCAGGCATTTCAGTCAAGCCATTTTCTGCAGCTTTATGTTGCCTTTAGGTTCTGTGCAACTCTCCCACCTTAACTCTGTCCTGTCCAGTTTGGAATTTGCTGCTGAGCACTGTTGGTGAGGAGAGGGGCCTTCTCAAGAGAATGAGGAGCCCTGCCTTCTTCTGCCTCCTTGCAGATGATGTGTGGAGTAAGATCTTAACTGGAAAGTTATTCCTGGGCTTCAGCATCCCGCTGTGCAAAGGAATTTGCAAACAAAGTGGATACCTACATAAAGTACACCAAATTTTAACCAAAATCTTCACATTCATAAAATGCATACAGACTGGTGGCCTGCTCCATCACTGATTTATCACTGCATTTGGAATTCACGCTTGAACAATGCCTTAGAATCAGAGAATCAGAGAATCACTGAGGTTGGAAAAGACAGCTCTAAGATCATCGAGTCCAACAATTCCCCCAACACTGCCAAGGTCACCACTATATCACGTCCCCAAGTGCCACAGCAAAATGGCTTTCAAATCCCTCCAGGAGTGGTGACTCCATTGCTTCCCTGGACAACATTTTCCAGTGCTTGACAAGCATTTCTGTGAAGACTTTTTCCCCAGTATCCAATTTAAACCTATTCTGGAGNAACATTTTCCAGTGCTTGACAAGCATTTTTGTGAAGACTTTTTCCCCAGTATCCAATTTAAACCTATTCTGGAGCAGTTTGAAGCCATTTCCTCTTGTCCTATTACTCCTTACCTGGGAGAAAAGCCCGACCCTACCTGGCTACAACCTCTTTTCAGGGAGTTGTAAAGAGCAATCAGGTCTCCTCTGAGCCTCCTTTTATCCAGGCTACACAATCCCAGCTCCCTCAGCAGGAAGAAAAAGAGAACTGTGAGATTTTTAACATTAAAGAGCCCATGAAAGCGAGAGAATCAAATTGCTGATTTCGAAGGCATTGATCAATATTGCCTAAATCTGCCAAGCATTTCTGTCAGGTGAGAAAGGCAGGTGGATGTTGGAACCCTGGAAGCTGAGAATTTTAGGCTTTCTGTGCTGACAGGCACTGACCCTCATGAAAACACTGCATTTGACCTGAGGCTGTGGAAAAGGCTTCCAAAGTTGAGTAATAGCACTGGGATTGTGAATGTGTAGTTTGAATAGAAGTGTGTGATATCACAGGGTGGAAAACTTAGAGTGTAAGGCTTTAGACTATAGTAATATATATAAAACCAGATGGAGGATTTAGGGTGTAGGCTGAGTCCTTATTTTTCACCTTCTTCATGGGTTTGGGTGGTATTTTGTAATTGGGTAGACAAATTCACATTGCGGCCCATGGGTAGGCGGATATTGGGTTAAAAGTAAAAATAATTTAGGTGTCATTTCATAATTGGACAATTCATTCTTAAAAGACCTTGGAAAGAGATAGAGACAAAGCCATTCTTCACTTTGTTAGCTAGAACTCACAGCTTGTGAGACTGTACTACAGATAAGAATTAATAAACATCTGAATCTGAGCACAAACTGCATCTCTCAAGCATTTAATCCTGGATCTAACAGAAGAAAAGAAGATTAAAAACCCCACAGGTGGAGCTGGTTTTGGTATGATTATGGTGCAATGAACCTCTTTGGGGGTTTTCTTGTTCAAGGGTTGTGCCAAATCATGAGAATGATAAAACTGCCCCTTGGAAAAATGAAGCAGCACTAGGACAATAAATTCTGGCTGCTTTTCCATTTGAAGTTTTGACTGGGAGTGGATGTTCTTTGAACACACCATGGTTTGGGATGTTTCAACAAGATGAGGCAGATGGTGTGACATGCCTGGGAGATTGTGATAACTGAGATCCCTTATTTATGAGGCAGCTTGTGTTGAAAGCCATGTGCCCATTCTGAAACCCAGGAGAAGATGAACAGAAGAGGTTTCTATTCAACATTGATGATACTGGATCAAATAATTCAGCTCATCAACATTTCAAGATGATGGACCAACAGGATAAATTATTCCCCCAAAATTTTAACAACTTTACTTTTCTTTTCATAAGTCTCTGAACTAATAAATACAAATAGTATACCTATCAGTAGGGTGATATTTATTCTCACAATCATATAGCCATAATATTACTAGATACAACCCCCAAAATGGTAATTTCTGTCTCACTTGGAAATCATTAAGTACTTCATGGGATGGAGTTATGTGGTGGCATTGATCTGTGTGCTAGCCACTGTGAGAGAGACAATAGAACGTTTGCCTTTTATATTTTACATAACACAAAAAGGCATGGTAAGGAAATATTCAACAGAGAATTTTAAAAGCGGCAGGATTTGCTGAAAACTGTGCACAGTTGAAGATAACTGCCTGAGTAAATCAAGCCATCTCCTCATAAAGAGCCCACATATAAAAATGGAATGCACCTGAATAGAAAACCCACATAGAGATTGAGGATTTGTATTGCTTGAGTGTGTTTAACCCACAGGTGACAGCTAATAACATCAAGGAATGCAATGTGGAAATGAAAAATAACCTTTATTTGGAGATGATTTTTTTCACTAAAATCACATATTTTAAATTACAAAACAATTGTTAGATATTTAATGTAGTAAGAAACTCAATTAGAGTAATATTTAAACACATATAAATTTTAAATTCACATATTCAAATTTTTTAAAAAATGAAACAACCAACAGGATCATGAATATCACAGTTTTCTTCTCTATGGCAGTCTAGTGTTGTTTTGTAGTGTTTAACTTTTCAAATAAATTATTTTCCACACAGGAATCTACAAAGAGAGATTCTGTTGAGAAATTAATTGGGCATGGGTGCAATGATATTATCAACAAAACAGACAAGAGTATTTTGAGTTGCAGTTAAATTTAATTTACTGATCAAATAAAGTATTTCATTTTGTATTATATTAATTTCAGCATTTTTATATAAATTGCATATGGTGGATATGTTGTGAAAAAAATGAGAGTATATTGATATTGAAATAAAATATGTTTGAAGTAATTACTTATAATAAACTTTATTAAATGTAAATCAGATGTCAATTGACGAGGCTCAATAACTTGGATCACTGCATACTATATCAAGCCCAAACCATTCCATGATTTCCTATTTAGACAGAAACAGGAGTCAGCTCTGCTTTGCTATCACCTTGCTTTGTGTAAGTTGAACCATTGTGAAGTTCCTTTATCTCACTGTAGTTATTTGCCCTAAGCCTCTCTCAAGCAAAGCTAAGGACACGACAAGAGGTCTATTTCAATCAACTTCTGTATGATTTTTCAGTAGATAAAATCTTGTGGAAGGCGGCAGAACTTCTCAGTCCTCCATAATGTGAAATCCTTCACACTGAAGTTTCACCAAAATGGATGGGCTGATACAAGTTCACTGAAGCTTTTGCTTAAAGTCTTTGGGGAAAGTTCTCATTTTACTGTTTTTTTTGTTTGTTTTGTTTTGTTTTGGGGTTTTTTTGTTTGTTTGGGGGTTTTTATTATTATTATTTGTTTGTTTTTGTTTGGTTTTTGATTTTTGGGTTTTGGGTTTTTGGTTTTTTTTCCAATATTTCACATTAACTCTTCCATCTGTGTTGAGGAATATAGTCACTGGTTTGCAAACAGAAAGAAACTATGATAGAGCTAACATCCTAACAATTCAACAGAAGAAATCTCTGTGTGTTTTTCCCATTTCTCTCATGGCTGTATAATAATTTAAAGCACTGAAACTAATTGCCTATCTTCTTTCATGTGAAAACATGTTATGTTTGGGTCTTCACTCAAGGCAGGATACTTCCCTGTCAGTCTCTGTCACTGCAGTCCTGAGAAAATCTCTCTTGCATTGGCTAAATTAATTTAAGAGTGTTTCTACTTGTAAAAAATCCACTTAATTTTCTAATTATCCTACTCCGATGTGTCAAAATGATAATGTCACTACATATCAGTGAAAAGGTCAGAGGAAAAAAAAATAATTGCAGCTGGTATTATACTTGGTATTGGGAGAAGACTGTAAGTGGTTTAAATTACATGGAAACCAAGTTTTGGTGGGTTTTGGTTATTTTTTACAGACAAGAATTCTACATTTTAGTTTTTTCATTGTACAATAATTTGTGTCCTGTTGTCTGTCTTTTATTGCTGACAGTAGGACCTTACTGAGAAAAAAATAACTGGTCTCTTTCAAAGTGTAGTAAGGCTCTTGAAAATATAACTCTAAAAACCTCCAAGTGTAATGTTCTTTTCTTAGAAAAAAAGCTTTAAAAATTCTAGAGCAGAGCTACAATTTCCATTAGCATATTTTATAGAGTAGTTAGGGTGGGAAAGATAATCTGTTTTATTCTGTTCAGTTGGACTTCATTATATATATAAAAATGCATATATACAAATATACACATCTATGGAGAGAGAGAGAGAGAGACAGAACTGTATTTGTGTGTACATCAATATATTTTCAGTCAAAATTTGGGTTACTTCAGTATCTGACATATCTTGACAGCTCACAGATATTGTACATTGCTTCTCTACAGCTCTGAAACCCTTCTTGTTTATGAATTCCATGCACAGCACCCTGCTGGAAGCTTAGTCCAGAATACTTCTGTTAAGTTTGGAATAACTTAAATAACAGCAAGGCAAAGCAGATTGAGCTATTTTTTTTATTTTTATTGTTGTTTTGGCCCATCAAAGAAATATTCCCCATGTCCCATAGGACATGAATTCTGTTGGAAACATATTTTATTTTAAAATACAAGAATATATACTGAACTTCTAATGTAGCTTCCTGCTAATGAGAAGAGAGAGATAGGTAAATAGAAATTGTGCAACTCAGACTAAAAAATTACAATTAAAATACATGTTAAAATTGAAAAATATATAAAAACAGAGGTGTTGTTCTCCTTTTGTCATATATAAATAAGAACCATATACTCATTTTATACAGGGATTCTCTGAAATTATTAGCACAATTTGTATACAAGATTTGAGGCCTTTATTAATTCAGCAACAGTTAATCCACCTGCACTTTCAAGACTGTGGCAAAAAAAGCATTTGCCTCACACTTATATGAAATTGGAATTGAATGGACTGTGCTAAAATTAAATTAAGAAGAGAGGAAAAAAAACCCAAAACATGTGGTCATATTGAAATCTGCTATGTCTCACTTGATTAATAATATAGCAGAGAGTTATTCCCAGGCTGTATTATCATCAACTTTTTATCTACCTTACATGACTTTTTAATAATCTTTAGCAAACCTGGTCTAAATTTCAGCTGAAGAGTTGTGTTTACTGTAATTTCAGCTTCTTGTTGAGAGTTTCCACATTTCAACAGAGAAAGATGAAAAATAGCTCTTACTTTCTTTCCCCACCTGCAAAGAGAAAACAATGAATTCTGAATGATATTTGCAATCCAGACCTGGTTTAAATTCTGGGGCAACCAACTGGGCACATGTAAGGAAGGAACATCACCCATTCTTTAGTCAATAATCCATTGTTTTAGGCACTGAAAGAAGAGATAGGACAAGGAAATTCAATTTTCTTCCCTACCTGTGGAGATTCAATCNAACAATTATAACTTTGACAGTGACCCACTGCCACAACAAGTGTATTCCAGTTAACCTGCAATATGTGATTATACCTTTGTCTGGAGTTATCCCACTGACAGTGTTCCACTTACTCTCGTGGTGTTTACATACTCAGTGGAATTAGGTCTCAAATCCTGGCCCTCTAGATTAGTTCCTAATCCCTAATTTACGGAGTTATTTTCCCTTGTTCTCTCACACTGGCATAATAAATGGCATTGACTGGGAAGCCTATGAGCTCCCTAAAATAAAATATGCTTCACTATATGAAAAAAGCACTCTCAGCATGATGAGAATATTAAACCTTGAGCCCTCCTTCCCGTGTGAGAGCCTGAATGATGGGGCTGTGCAGCACAAGGCAGTGAAACAAAGTCACTTCATTTTCCATGGTGGGACAAATGCCTAAAACAAGCCCTGCAATGTTTTACTGAAGAGCTACAAACATCCAAGCACAAACCAACCCTCTACAACTTTATGTAAAAATAATTAACCACGGAAAGAATTTTGGGGTTTTTTTTGTCATGTGAGACTTTGAAATAATATTTCAATAGACTTTGAAAAGAAGTGGTTTCGTTTTAACATACTTAAGTCTTATTTGAACAACTCATTTTAGGTTTTACGCAAAAGTCAGCAGGTGAAAGTTGAAGTCTCTTAAGCTGCAAGGCAACAGATGATATTTGTCTCTTCTGTGCCTAAAATCTATTAATTTTTTAAAAATGTTGCCTTGTGATTTTTGTGTATTGTTATTTATTGTCCACTCTTTTTGTCCCTTGCTTCATAATTCTGAAAAAAAACCCTATATTTCAATTCAGTGAAATGTATATTTAAGGTCACCTAATTCATTTGTATAATTAATATTTCAGTATTTGTTGACATAATGGTACTTAGAGCATTGGAAATTATAAACTATTAATCTTAACACAAGTTTCTGTGTTTGATTAAAATATTCTGCAATACATTTTGGCACAACACTAACTAAGAGAATTAAAAGGTCAAAAAATTATTTTACTGATTGGTTCTTTAGAAGGCTGGAGCAATAAGTTAAAATTAGGAGTCTTTTAAAAGACTTGGAGGGAAATCAAAATTTTCTTAAAAAAGAGAAAGCATAGAGAAATAGCATTCTATTAATGCTTTGCCATTAATAGATTAATTCATTTTCACTAAATTGCACATTAATGGGAAATGGAAATAGATTATATTTTACATTTAGATTTTTAAGTTATATTCCCCATGAAGTAAATATACCCCATTATGTGCTGGCACACTAAAGGTGAGGGAGACTCAGCACTCTCCATAACAGCAGCCACTGAGGTGTTTCCTTTCTCAAAATGATATAATTACTTTCCAACACAGAAAGGCCATGCAGAGGAAGCAATGACATAGGATTCACATAACATTTATCATGGAATCAACTCCCTTGCGAGAAAGTCCAAATGCTGCACAAGCACTTGTCCAATCAGGCTTTGATATATCTCAAGGGATAAATATTTTTACAGCCTGCCATGAAGAAAAAGCTTCTCCTCATATTTAATTGAAATTTTGTACATTTCAATTGGTATCTGTTGTTCCTCTTATTTTCCCTGTGCTCATCCAAGCATCTGGCCCCATATTTTCCTTCCAGGCAGCTGAGGACAGCACTATAATCTCTTGTTAGTCTTCAATTTCTAAGGCAAAATAAACCAAATTCTCTCAACCTCTTCTACTCTGTCCTCCACAGCAAAGTGCAGAGTATATTTTTTTACAGGGCTATAGGTCTTACATCTCCAAGTCACTGCAGATGTAAAGCTGGGACAAGATTTACAGGAGAATTAGAACGGCTGCTGTTCTGGAAGAGTCTCAAGATGTATTCACCCAAGCACAGGCCATAGAACAGGGGAGAAAACTTGCATTTCTGCCCCACCATGATGAATTGTGTGTTCTGAATGCACATTAATGAATTCTGGTCAGTCTTCTGAGGCTGTTAATAAGGGCCTATTGCAGTCCTGGATACATCTATGAAAGTAAATGCCAAATACTGCAGGTAATGGCTGTGCTAAGCTACTGTCAAACTAGTGGCAATAGCTGGTCACTAAATCTTAACTGGGCATTTACTGCAGCGGAAACAAGCCAGGAATAATGAGCTTTTCCTTCCTGACTGAAAAAAAAATGGTCTTGAGATCCAGAAATACTTCAAGCGGGACAGAGGGACTGAGGTGATATGTGAAGAGTTTGAGGGCTCAAAGAAGGGCTTTAAAAAGGAAAAAAAAATCCAAAGACACTACAGGGGTCTCTAGAAAGGAGGTATAAAGGCACAGTCTTTTGTATTGGGAAAGACTGCTGTGGTGGCAGGACCATGTGAGGTTAGGGAAAATACAGTAGAAAAACTTCTTGGTGAAAAAAGAAATTGCAACCTCAGAGCATCGCTCCTTTTAACTGTGCCATGTGGGCCAAAAGAATTTTATAGCATAAGCCTCCCTCAGATAAGGACCTCACACATCCTTATGAGAGGTATCTGGCAGAAGAACCACAACTAGATCTGTTCCAACATGTCCTGCCATCCCTAATGGGCAATAATCAGTGCCTGTGAAGAGAGGGAAAGGGAACTGAACCGTATCTGCTCCTCCACTGCTCCTTAATCACCAGGAAAAGGGAAATCAGAACTCAGTGGGTGAAAACTGTATCACAGACTGGTTTAGGTTGGAAGGAACCTCAAAAAATCATCCAATTCCACTGCCTGGCATGGCAAGAACACCTTCCACTGTCCCCAGGTTGTTCCAAGCCCTGTCCAACCTGGCCTTGGACACTTCCAGGGATCCAGGGGCAGCCACAGCTTCTCTGGGCACCCTGTGCCAGGGCCTCTTCACCCTCACAGGGAAGAATACATTAAATTCTCTTTTAATTAATTTTGAATGATTTTTCTCTTGATTTTTCTGACACACTTTCACCAGATATCTGCAAAACTTTATTCCTGGAAATGCTGGGCTGATTTTTATCCCAAGCAGGAACTGATGATGAAATTAAAGAGAAAACATATCCTCACCAAATCATATTACTTTGCTGTTGAATGCTTGGAGCTTTAAAATAAATAGTGTTTAGTAACACAGGGATTTGGAAGGAAAGTCTCAAAGTAGAAAAGATTATTTTGTGAAACAAGCCAGAAAAGAGCCACATAAATCTGAATGAACTGCAAAATAGAAAGCTATTTGTTCCATTAACAGATTTTACGTAGGTATTGAATAAAATCCTGTGGTTTTATTAAAAAAAGGGCTATTTCAATTCATGTCAAGCCAATCCTATTCCATGTTTCCTGAACATTATCTTTATAAATATTTATTGATTTCAGGTGATGGTTTATGAAATTAAAGGCAGTAAAAAAACCTCCAAAGGTCTAGTTGGGTAGAACACATATTATAAAGCTTAGTCAGTTAATTTCCCTCAAATATGACTTCATCAAATTATGTAAACCTAATTTCAGAACCCAGTGTTTTTTAATCATGTGGAGGGAACACCTTTTTAGGACATAATCCCTTTCTTCCCCCCCCAGTGTGTGTGGATGTTTAGACTAAACAAGGAAGTTAGAAAGACAGCTTGAATTTTTACAATGTGCGTGCTGTTTCACCACAATTTTGGGAAGCCTCAAGCTGACCTGAAATCAAAGATTTATTTTGTGGTTCAGAATAAATGATCCTAAATATGGGTCACTCCATAACTGGCCACAACAGGGCTTTAATTGTTTTCTATGATGCTGCTGTGCTTTCAGCTGAAAAGAGTATAAAAGATGCATGCCAGTATAATCTAAACTTCTGGTATATCTTCTATAGTAAAAATTTATGTTTACAGAGAAAAATATGACTGGAGAGTGCCATTAGAGACAAATAACCAAGTCATGTACAAAAAATAGGAAACACTATTAAATGCCAAAGAAATTCAAGTTTGGCACCTTACATAATCAAACAGAATGTGGGTTTTTAAGTTTCATGCTGATTTTTTTTGATTTTTTTCCCTCATTTAATTCTATCTTCAGTGATATCCAACACATGAAAAGAAGGGTCATGACCAGTTTTCAGCACTGAGTCTAACATGTACTATCAGGCCCCTTGAAAGACTACGATTTCCACTTCTGTACAGTGTTAAAAATTAATGATTGAGCTCTTGGTGTCACAAGCACAACAGTCTTAAAAAAATGATCCAGACTAGCGGTGCTTCACTTTTCCTTTGTTCCCGCCTGTGCCACAGCCAGCACAGATAAAATGGTATTATCTTGGATTGCAACGCAAGATGTATTCTATTTCCATCTGTTGAAAACAGTTGAAGATGTGTTTTTCTTTATCTCGTAACTCTGGGAGGGAGATGGCAAGTGTGTTTCTCTGAATGGGCCAGCTGTTAAAATCAAGTGGAACAGTGTTCTTCATCTCTTCCACAACTCATCCTCCCTCCAGGGGATATCTGCTGTTCATGGGCCATCCAGGCTCACTGCATGGCTGAGACAATTCCATCATCCCATTGGGAGATGCTCCACCCAGTGGGAGGAGCCAAGCTTTCCTACCTGGATAAAACCTGAGAGTCAGAACACCAGCACAGCCTGTTTGCACTGGATTGCCAGAGGAAAACCAGACCCGTCTCAGCACCACTGGACCCTTCAGAGGAAAACTCCACCCTTCTACAGGATCATCTCTGCTCCAACAGAACCACACCTGTCACTGGAGGAGGACTTGATTGCACTGCTACCAGCACCCTGACCAACAGGGTGGGAAGTCGNTACAGGATCATTGCTCCAACAGAACCACATCTGTCACTGGAGGAGGATTTGACTGGACTGCTCCCAACACCCTGATCAAGAGGGTGTCAGGTTGTGTTCTGACTCTGTCAGTATTTCTAGGATTTTTTAAATTGTTTGTCTGCTTTACTACATTTGTATTTTTTTTAATATTCCTAGTAAAGAATTGTTGTTCCTGTTCCCATATGTTTGCCTGGAAGCCCCTTAATTTCAAAATTATAATAATTCAGAGGGAGGTGTGTTGACATTCTCCATTTCAAGGGAAGCTCTGGCTTTCCTTGACAGACACCTGTCTTTCCAAACTAAGACAAGTATTAAACCATTGTTTCAAGAGCCTTTTAGCTCTGTTTCAAAGCTCATACCAGAGAGCTGATGACAGGCTGGCACATAAACAGGTCTGTTGGCCACTTTGATCTGTGTGCTGGACCAGTGGGAAGGGTTACTTCTCATGGTTTGAAATAACTTTTTGAGATAGAGTTAAAAAAAAAAATCTTTAGTGAATTAATAATCTCTCAAGCTTTCAGCTTTCCTCCAGTCTTTAGCCTATCCAAGCATTTCCCCAGGGTTAGGCTAATGTGTTTCTCAGTTCCTGGATTGCTTTAACAACAAGAACCAAAGACAATAACAAAATTAATTCCCCAATCCATTCAGAAGCATATGAATTTTGAATTTTAAGTATTTTGTTGTTCCTTGACAAGCCCTATAAACAGAATTTTCTGAATCAGACAGAAAAGCTTTGTGAAACACCTCCATGGTCTCTTACCAGCCACCAGCCGAATAATTTTATACCTGTGTCACAAAGAGCAAATCAACAATGGGACCTTGAAAAAATTATTTAAGAGCAAAGAACTCTTAATGATCACAGGCTATTTAGACAGGGCATAATATTTCCAATCATAAAATGTGAAAAAAACCCCACCTTTAAATAAAACCAATGAGAACATGCATTTATGCTTCCTGCTGTCAAGTATTTTGGATTCTTGTCAAGTCTTTCTGTGAGATTTTATAAACAAAAAAATTGAAAAACAAATTCAGAAGGCTGACTCATTTGTCAGATTAATGACACTAGGACTCAGTGTCCTGGCAATACAGATGGTATTACACTTTTTCAGATTTTGACCTCTTAAACATTTCCCAAGAAAGTTGTAGTGCCTTGTATGACTTTACAGACATGAGGCTTGATTTTCTTCTTAACCTGTCACAGACCCTGAAAAATCTTCAGGGTTTCACAGATTACAAAGTAAAAATGACTGATTTACTCTAAAAAATACATGAATTGATATAACCAGTCTGCCTTGGGTGACCTCTTGAATTCCTCTGACTTTAGGTAGATAAACTTTACAATCTACTATAATGTAGGTTTCTTCTAGTGCCAAGGAAGAGACATCTCAAGATACTTGATATTTTAAGATATAAAAGCCCTGAACAGCTCTAAATTCAATGGTATCACAAAGAAAAACAGAAATTTCCTGGGCCATGCTTCAGCTGTTTTCCTGTTGGGAATTCTTTGCTTTAAAGAAAGTTCTCATAGTGCACTATGAGTGAAAAAAGCAGGTTTTTCATAGATGCAGAAAGAATCGCAGCATTGTGAAGATTGGAAAAGACCTTCAAGGTCACCCAGTCCAACCATAAACCAGGTTACATTCACAAGCCTTTCCCTCACCTACTACTTGGGACACTTTTTCATGGAAAGAGATTAGGTTGGTCAAACAAAGCCTTCTGCCTTTCATAAATCCATATTGGCTGGATTTGACCCCCTGGTTGTCCTTCATGTGCCATGTAATGGCACTCAGGATGGCTTCTTCTACAACCTTGGCTGGAACAGAGGCGTAAAGCCCTGGTCCCAGCAAGTTTATTTAAAAGGAGCTTAAGATACCACATTTCCCTGAGGTGGCACAAAGGAGAACATAACAAAAGTCCTTGGGAGGTTAAAAAACAAACATTACTGGCAAACTTTGGAAGATCAGGAATTTGGCAATATTTAAAGCATGAATTCAATCAAAATTAAGCATTTCACAAAGCACTGACTTAGCAAACTCTAACCCATCCAACCCAAAATTACCCAGATTTCAAGGAGAAAAAATTAGGAGCAGGAAAGGAGAGAAAGATGAAAAGGGAGGGAAAAGCACCCAAACTACTGAGATCACATTAAAAGGGTAATGAAGATCTCAGTAATTAGCTTGTGTGTTTTTATAGACACTACATGTGCCAGTCTTCCTTTGTAGGGAATGATTTTTTGTTAGTCAGAACAATGCCTGCTAGCAAGGCTTGCACTTTCATTTTGGTTTTTCTTACTGCAAGTTGCAGGTTATCACACAGGTTATCACACCTGCCCTCTTGACCACTTTAAACTCTTCCAGTTCATAGGATATAAAAATCTATTTTTCTGCACAGGGTGTAACTCCCACTTGTTTCTCCTGTGTCTATCCTTTAACAAGGTAATAAATATCAGTTTGTCACTCAGAGAGAGGCCAGATGTGGAAGTCAAGCTGTGTTTCACTGACCAAAGGGGAAGGAAAGGTGACTTGGAGACAGAGAGGGTCAGACTCATATGGGGTCTGCTGTTTGACCTCCCTGAACCGGCACTTGGGCTCTGCATTTGTTTTGGGTTCTGTTTTCAGCAGCACAGAGAACCAGGAGGAGCAGCAGGGAAAGTGGAGAGACCACAGGTAGCAACAGCATGAGGCATACAAAGTCCAGGTGAGAAAGGAAATGCATAAACCTGTTTTAAAAATGCCCTTTGCAGAAAGTTTCTGCTGTTTTAATTTTTGAAAAATATAACTTTGTCATAGTGGATTAAAAAAAAAAAACAAAACCAAACACCAAACATTTCTCAGAACATACAATTTAACAGATCATTTGTTTGAACACCAGTTATGACATTTTGCAGAATTTAGGAAAGAGGGGAACAGCTTGTGTTCCTGAACTTGTTTCTCATCATAGGTTGAAATGTGAGGAACGAAGGACAGATGTTCTACAGGAACAGAATTCTCCTTTCAAAATGAGATAGGACTCACCACCAACTGAGCAACATGACTGCATAAATCAAATTTATCTCAACCACAAACTCTATATTTGCTTACAGAGTCTTTCCAAGCCACTACAACAACACATTTTTGGAGCAGTTTTTCTTTTAAATGTATTCAGTAAACTAGAAAATGCTTCACTTGGGTGTCTTAGAGTTACTCATTAGGCCACAGTAACTCAATCACTCGCAATTATTTCTTCTTATCCCCACTGAATGATCTGTGAGAGACTGAAGAGAAAGCAGAGAAAAAAAGAAGAAAACAAAGATTGCAAGTAATGTGAAACAATCTTAATAAAATGAAAGTTTAAACGGTGAGTGATACTGTTAGGAAACATGTATAATATTTTAATTGTAGTTCAGGCAGTAAGTCCACACAGTCAATGATGGGTTTAAAAAAAGCATTAGAATCATAGAATGGTTAAGTTGGGACAGACTTTTATGATCACTGAGTCCAACACTTAACCCAGCACTAAAACTAGGCCACCACTAAATCCTGTTCCCAGGAGCCACATCTACATGTCTTTTAAGCACCTCCAGGGATGATAACTCCACCATTGCCCTTCCAGAGCTTGACAGCCTTTTCTGAGAACAAGCTTTTCCTAAAATCCAAACTCAACCTCCCCTGGTACAACCTGAGGCCATTTCCTCTAGTGCTATTGCTTGTTACTGGGAGAAGATATTGCTCCCCAAGTTGCTCCACTCTCATTTCAGGGAATTGTAGAAAATTATAAATTTCCTTCTGAGCCTCCTTTTCTCCAGGCTGAGCCCCACCAGCTGCCTCAGCCTTTCTTGGCTCTCCAGAGCCCTCCCCAGCTCTGTTCCCTTTTCTGGATTTGCTCCAGTCCCTCAGTGTCTTTTAAGATTTAACCTCACTGTCACAATCCATGCCGTGATTTCCTCACAGCTGTTGAGCTAATAGAAGCAAGTGTCTTGTGAGAAAAAACGCCACAGAATTTTTGTTGGGAGACTCCATAATGTGAGCACTCCAAGCAGGTTACAAAGGCAGCTGTCAATTTGACATTCAGTGAACTTCAAGTGCCTGGATTTACAGCCTTAGGGAATATCTTGTGGAAGAGCTTTTCATAATTAAACATCTGAAGGGCTTTTGGTTTGTGCTATTGTATCAGAAAGGTTCCAATTTGGGTCACTGGACAGGCTGGAGACCTCAGATCTATGGAGGCAAACATCTGTCACTTCAACTGCCTCAGTGACAGACAGCTGTAGGAGGTGGTTTTCTATCACATGGCCAATGACTAGAAAAAGAATAATAACATAACTTGGTGGTAGCATTCACTGACATTGACTGACAAAGAAAGCAGGCCGAGAAAAAGAATTCTGGAATTTCTCCCAGCACGTCATTTCCTAACACTCTCTGTGTTTATACTTTTCCCTGGTCATGACAATACATTTCTCTCCTTCCATTCCCTCCCCTTCAAATACCTTTTTCAGGGTACATCTGTTCTTATTCTAATTATACCTTTAAAAAAAAAATCACTCTGCATGCCTTTGTAATATTTGGTTACCTTTCTCAGTGTTTTCTGCCTTAGCCTTACTCTTTTTAGTATTTCTATATGATTGGACTGTAAACACTTTTTTTTAAAAAAAATCTTTCACTCCTCTGAATCCTGTTATTGGAGAAGGTTCAGCTGTATTAATTGAAACTTTAAAAATCACATGTGCTGTGAAGCAGATGTCTGAAGGAGGATACTTTATCCTGAAGAGTTTAAGCTCTAGAAAATGACAAACCTGCTTTAAAGCCCTACAAGTCGAAGTATTAAACTTCATTGTGTAGTTGTTCTCACCAAAGAACCTCTTGACAACCTGCTGTATGGGGTTTTTTTCTCCTGCAATATCCATCCCTAAGGAGTGCAGACAATACATGACAAGTAATATCCCATGTCCAAGAAGTTCAAGCAATCTCAACAGAACATATTCCTGTTTGTCTCTGTGTGGATAAACCATTCAAATGCTTCAGTGCCTCAGTTCTAAGGCAGAACAAATGGCACTTGTTTTGTTCCTCATTAGAAACTTAGGTTATTGTTCTTAGTCAAATTTTAACCATTAACCGTAATTTAATAAACCTCGTGAAACCAGTCGTCTCCTGTGCACCAAAGAAACCATTTATCTTCCACACACTCATGAATGGAGTCTCCAAAAACCCTACTTGAAGGCTGCAGTGAGTCAAGTCGTGCTTTTTAAGGGAGAATACTATTTAGGTTCTGTTCACTGCACAGACAAGCAGTTTTTAGGACTTGTTCTTCCTGAATACAGCAGCTGGAAATTCCCATGTACAATTCTCACCACGTTGATCAACAGAGCACAGCCAATAAACACTAGTTGGGACTCCTCACAGCTGTGATGATGCCTGGTAGATTAATGAACGAGCAGAGCAAGATCTCCTCTCCAGAGCACACAAGCTACAAACAGAGCCATATTTCCTCTCATTTTTTCTCAGGAGATGGGAGAAAAATATTTGCAGCCAAGGCTGTATTAACAAAAACGTACAAACCTACAACACTGGGAACAACAGCCCTTATGCCTCAGGCCTCAGAAGAAAAGCCTGGGCTTCACCACAAACTCAGCTTAGGAGAAATAGATGTATTTTTAATATCTAGAATAATGTCTGTTTATATTTGATTTCTGTACACAAGCCATAGGATTTCTTTCTTGGCATTACAAAGAGTATTTGGATCAGGTTTGTAGGTGTGGATAAGGGTGAAATCCTTAAAGAAGGAATCTGCAAGTCCCATGAACCACTTACCCACTGACAGTTAGCAATAATTAGTAGAACTTTGTTATCTTTTTTATTTGGTGTCCATGGCAAAGTGTTGGCAGCAGGGCCTGCAGGGAAGCCTCTGTCAGGAGAGCTCAGGGGCTGCCCCATCCCATATGTGTATATATGTAATATATATAAGAATATATCTATTCATTTATACATCAGATAACTGCAGTGTCGCAGTAACACCTTATCTAATCTTATTGTGAGTCAAAAATGTGACGTCTCATACAACAGCAGGAAGGTGACCCACACTTTTCATTGTTTGATAAAAAAGTACATGGCATAATTATACACTGTGAGGAGCACTGGCTGTGCTGCAACTTTTTCAGCCCAAAATGGCATCTCTTCTGCTGTGTCAAAGCTATTAAAATCCAAACCCTACTAAGAGTCACACAGAATTGCTAACTGTTCACAGACATGATTGATTGGCTGTTGCAAATTGTTGAAAACCAACTGATCAGGCTTTTAGGCAATCAATTGCACAATGATGGGCAGCAAATGAGGAGGAACCAAGAAAATGCATATGCTTAGAAACTAATGACTTAAAGGCTCTTAGCTCACACATGCCAGGCAATTTAATCATAAAGAGTACAAGCTGTGACCTCTGAGTGAGATGTGGTCACTTGGCAATCAGGAGGGTAGCAATGGCATGATGCAATGGTCTTTCTTTGCTAGACCACCAAGAAATCATTAAATTATTTGTGACACTTGCAGCAACTTGAACTCATAACTGACCTAACTCTTTTGTTGTTTCAGATTTCAGCAAACTCCTCTCTTGTATACTTACTGCCCTAAGAAATGTGCAGGATTCAGAAACCTACATGCTCTGTTATTGCAAAATACCCCATAAAGCCTGGTGAGTTTTCTCTCATCTGTTCTTTTTTATTCCTCCTACTTCTTTTTCAAAAGATGTGCCTGAACCTGCCCCAGAAACAAAGAAATATTTAAATTCTTAGAATGTTTTGGGTGATTTGAAATAGTTTGAATGATAAGGAAGGGCCTTTGTTCTCTCACCATTAGATCTCCAGCAGATTTGATAAATGAGCTGTGAGTGCTCCACAAGAAAACTCTTTTGTGGCACATGCAGGAGGCAGGTTTTGGGTGAAGGACTAAGAGCTTCCAAGAAATAGTGAACATGATTTTTGGCACTGAACTTGCTGAAGGGACAGATTTGGAGGTTTCCAAGTGAGAAAACTGTGGCACTTCTATATGTGAATATATCTATATACAAGGGAGGGAGAGTTTATAGTTCACATGTACATATATATATTTAATAAGATTATATAGTAAATAAGATTTATATTTCCTACTCATTCTGCTCATTTCTGGTCAGTAGCTGCTAGACCTGCCTGCTAAAATTAACCAATACGAGACAGCAGATGAACATAAAATTAATGACACACATTGACCCTTATATTTTTTGGCCTTTAACTTTTTATGAGAGGATTTCACAGCCATAATATTTAACACTCTTTTTCATTATAGATCTCTTTTGCCAGGTTTTTTTAGCTACAATAAATAAGATTTTGTGAACTGATATATTTGTGCATAGCAACCACATCAAGCCGTATCTGAGCTTAAATTATCTCAACTTCTACTAGAAAAGGGAAATCCAAACACTACAAAGAGACTTATTATGAAAATCAATCAAATAAAATGCACAGCTATGAGTGTCAATTCCTTACAGTGGGCATCCTCTCTCTAACAATTTGGAAACTGAAAGTGGTTCAGACTCTGAAATAAACACTTTTTTTTCCTCTGTTATGTGTCAGTCCTGGGTAAGTTAACACATTCAGCTGGAGTCAGATAGCAATGCAGTATTGAGGAGAATCAATGCCTTACTGTGCACAGTGATTGCAAAAGTTAATTGCTCTTTATAGGTGAAATATATTTCTTTACAGTGAGTACACTGGCAAAAAACAATTATTAAATAGCTACTTTTATAAATATGGCTTTGCTGACTACTGATTACTTTGTATCATTAGTGCACTTTAGGTAAATAAAAAATATTTGCTTTCCTTTTTTAATATATAGAAAAAAAGAATATAAAAAGTGGCAATGAGACTGCAAGTGAGAGCAAAGCATGTATGAAACATTAACTGTTTTTAAAAGCCATTCCTACTCAGTTATCTGGAAATACCTGTATTCTTTTGCCCCTGGAGTACACTCAACAAAATTTTAAATAATTTTATTCTCTTTTGCTGTGAAAAGGACCAAATTAAGTGTTAACTAGGTCAGTTATTTGGCAAGCAGATGAGGAGGTGAGTGTTAAAACTTGTTTAAAAAGTGACAGAAGTTTTGCCATGAAGAGAAATGACCATCACATTGGAAAAAAAAAGGCTTAATCCATTTTTTGCAGAAGTTGTAGGTTATAGTATGGAGCTTTTATATGGTGCACTCCAATCTTTGAGACACTCCAAGGGAAGATCTGTACAGTCATTTAGTCCAGGACAAAGCTCAGAACAGGACACTATACCCATCCCAACTGATACACCTGTGGTGCTTGCTTAGGGCTTACTTCCTCACAAGCCAGCCCATGTTTAGAGCATTTTGCACATGGGAAATGGAGCAAGGCAAATGAAGTGCCTTGCCTCAGGCTACGTAAAAAGGCTGGAACAGAGCAGAAGTGTCCTGCCTCAAGGCAATGTTGCTGCCTGCCTTCTGGGGGGATGTTTGATTTATAACCACTGGACCTGTCCAAATTCCTGTCCCCATGCTGAGGGTTTCAAAAGGCACTGACTGCTTTGCACTCTTTCAGTTTACCTGGGTTATCAACTGGTTCATGTTAATTGTGGGGGGTTTGAGCAGCCAGAATATATAGAAGGAGTCACTCCTAAGCTCTTGCATCATTTTCATGAGCACGTAAGCACAATTGATATAGAAAATGCTCACCCAAACCTTAAAAATGTGTGCACTGGGTACATGTACTGTATGTCCATACTGAGTATATATAGAAGTTTACCCTAGAGTAAATCAGTCCTTGGGGAAGCACCAAGTGAAAATATAAACCCAAATGAACCTAAGCCCTTACCAGTTTAACTCTGCCCCAGTTAAACCAGCGCACTGGCAAAGCTGGTTCCTGCCTAGCCTAGGATCAGGCAGCTGCCTGTGCTGCCCTCCTGCCCTGCCAAAACCATCTCAGAGCAGCACTGCTCCTCAGAGGGGCTCTGCTCACCAGGAACGTGCAGGAGCAGGAGCAGGGCAGCAGTGTCAGACACCACTGAGGCAAACACAGCCAGACTGGAAACAGCAAGTTTTGCACCCAGCTGGAGATCTGCTCCAGGTGTAAGCAGGAGCCTGTGCAGAGGGTTTCTAGGAGCAATGAGCTCTGATCCTGAGGCAGCTCATTGTCCCAGCAGTGGAGAAAACACGAGGAAAAACTCATCCCATCAGATGCTGCATGGAGTGCTCCAGCACCACACGGGTGTCAGAGCTCCTCTCTGGGTGCTGCCCCAGGGTGTCCTGCTCCAGGATGGAAGAGTGACCAGGGGGTGGCTGCAAGGACACAAGCAGCTGGGAGAAGATTCAATTCTTGTGGATTCTGTAATATCTAATAAATATCGACAATCAGCAGAGACACTGACTTGCCTCTTTTCTTTATTACTGAGTCCAAGTTCCCTAGATAAAGGACTTTGTGCAAGAGATAAGACAATGCGTGAGTGATACTGTGGGATGTGGATGAGATGTCCAGCTCTGTCTTGAGCTCAAAGACTGAAGTTTAGCTGACACCTGAAGAGGTCAGTGGCAGACCCTGACTGTCCTGAGGGGACAGAGCAGACCCACACAAGGTCTTACTTTGGTGAATCTGAGCTGTTCTGGGCAGCTGTACAATGGAGCTTAAATGCCAGGGGTTTCTGTGGTCCCACAGAGATGGGATTAGTAGAAGTTTCTATTTTTGCTGACTGCTTTTGGTCAGAAAGAAGTAGCTCACGCAGAGAGACACATGCAGGTGATTGTGAATGTATCAGCCTGGAGATAACAACATTCACAATGTGTAGAGACATCACAGCCCAGGGACAGAGGATGTGACCTGAATAAAATAAGTCCTGTGATTTACAGCTGAAAGGTTCTCTGCAGATACAAAATCTTTGCTAATACAATAAAAATCCATTCAGTTTGACAGAGCTGGGATGTTTCATGTTAGCACCCAGGACACAGCACCTAAAGCAGCTCTGGGAGTGCAGCTGCCACCGGCCAGGGGCACTGGAGGTCTCTGCTGTGGAAGGTTTTGCTTTGCCTTCAGTGCTGTGAGCACAGCCAGGGATGCACAGGAAATGAGCCTCCCTCTGCCCAACATTGACTCTGTAAATCCAGATCTGCAGCTCAGTGGGAATGGCCTGCAGAGGAGAGAGTATCTGCACTGTGCATGTGCTGAGGAGTCACACTTCCCACTAGCTCTGCTCTTGGACTGCTTTGCCCCAACGAGGTTATAAACAGATCATCAGAAGAGATCAAGTTGATTCTTCTCAGATGAACAGTGGCACTAATATTCTGGGCATGCCATCCCACTGTAAACAGAGATTAAAATCTGCCACTCCCTTGTCTATGGACTTGAAAAAACAGATGTGGAAATAGAATTCAAGTGGCCTACCAGGAAATCTCAGCATCTACGTCCCACAGCTGCAGAGCTTGAACAAATCTGGTGAATTATGATGTTACACCATAGGAGCTTGTTTATTTTTGACTGTCTAGATGTATGTCTACTGAGGAAAGTTGCTTCTATGCCCTGAAATGTACTGTTTATTCACAACTCTCTGTGCTGAATTAGTGTATGGCTGCTGTCATAGGTCCTCCCTTTTGCTTTTGACTTGAGTCAAGCTTGAAGTCTGATATTCCAGCTAATATTAAGCTGAGACTTAGGGCATTCTCTGTCTACTTCCTCATACTGAAAGATGTCTGAGGTCTGCTTGTATGTATTTTTATTGGGGAGAGTAGTTCACCCTTTCAATTAATTTTTCAAACCTCCACTTACAGAAATAATTTAATCTTACTGTTCCTCATGCACTGAATTAACCCAGGGGCTTAGCAACTCTGCAAACACCAGTCAGCCCTTAGTGAGATGGCTGCTAGTGGAAACAGGAGCCAGGGAAATGTCAGTTTTAACTACAAACTTTATTTTCAAATGCAGCTCACACTGTTTTTGTGATAAGGCTTTCTTGGGTTTGTATTTTTAAAAAACCCACAGCCTCTCTCTTTTTAAAAGCAATGGCTGCTTCTTAATGCAATGAGATTTTTCTTGATAATAACACAGCACATAATCCTGAAAGCCTGAGGGTGCAGTTTAGCCATTTGGAAGAATGACCTTTTGTACTATTGCTGGAACTAGCTAGCAGGCTTTGGTGCTTGAATTTTGTTCCCTCTGCACCACAGAAAATAGTTCAAAACCTGTTACTCAGCGTGCTGCTTTGGCTGGGGTTGAGTTAAATTTCTTTGGTGACCAGAGTGGGGCTGTGTTTGGGATTTTTGCTGAAAAGGGTGTTCATAATACAGGGATGTTTTTCTTATTGCTCAGCAGTGTTTGCACAGCATCAAGGGCTTTTCTGCTTCTTGCAGTGCCACGCTGATGAGGGGCCTGGGGGATGGCCTGGCTTTGGCTGGGGTAGACTTAACTTCTTCTCAGTAGCTGGTACAGTGCCGTGGTTTTGATTTAGAAGGAGAAAAATGTTGACAAAATACTGATGGTTTTGATTTTGCTAAGTCATATTAATCCTAAATCAAGGATATTTTTTTCTTTTGGGTCTGTTAGTGAGAAGGTACAGAA
>VWYP01009712.1:24239-42625 GCA_013400435.1 Pycnonotus jocosus | reverse complement strand
TGTATTATGTTAGTGGAGCAAACTGCTTTCTGAAATGTGCAGAGTATGCTTTTTTCAAAGGTAAACCTTACAGGTCAAAGTAATTTTTTTCCAGAAGTCTACTGGAATTATCAGCTTATATTAATAGTTTGCTACACTGTGGTAGTTTGTCAATGACCATGAGAGAAATTAAGTTTTCTAAAACACACAGAGTAAATAGGATTCTTTTTAGCCAAGAAGGGAACATGTGTTTTCTCTATAGCTAATAAATTAATATAACATCTTAATTTCTGATAGTAGGATTCAACATAGAATCATGGAAACATTTAGGTTAGAAAATACCTCCAAGATCATAAAATCCAACCTTTGATTGATCATCACCTTGTAAACTGGAGCAACTTCCAGTTGTTTCTTGGAATACCTCCGGGGATCAATGACTCCATGCACCACATCCGTGGGCAGCCTATTCCTGAAGCTACCCTGGTGTAGGTTGAAACTTGATACATATCTTGCAGAATATAATCACATATAATTATGTGATATATAATTATGTGATAGGATACCTAATCTTTCTGGCAATGTAAAGCATCAGTAACATTTGTTAAGGAAAGGTATTCAGGCTGCTTTTATAACTGTGACTTTTTCTCGAGTCCACTGAACATAGTTTTTCTTTTAATTACTTCTATTATATGGCAGAAAGAATAAAAGCATCTACTGTTGTGACCCTTCACTTTTTTGTTTCCCCTTCTCCTTCTTTCAGAGTGTCCAGCTTACTTCCATAACTTTATCTAAGTGGAAGCTGTAAACATACTTCGGGGCTTTAGCATGTCTACTAGGGCCCACTCTTCCTAACAGCTACAGTCAGGAGACAGAAACAGTTAGCTCTAAATAGAATTAAACTACATTCCAATAGCAACACTCAGGTTACTGCAAATACTTTGCCTCTGTACCACCCCTCTCCCCAGTCCAAAACTTAATTAAATAATAATTCAGCATACACAGTAATTGGGCTGCTTGAATTGGAAAGCATTTTTCATGCAATGTAAATCTTCTAAAGCAATGTTTTGAAGCACCATTCAAGTTCCTGTGTTGTGGAATTTATCAATTCCGTTATTCTGGTGGTTTAGAGTCTTTTTTGCCCTCCTGGATGTTTCGGGGNGCCCGTCCCCCGAGAGGAGGACGCCTTTTATACAGATTATTACGAACATATTGTTTACCATTTCTTACCAATGTCCACCATCCACATCAAACAGATCATACCCACTTGGCCCAATCTCCACAAGCCACATTATGCTAACGTCACATCAGAAAATGGAGGTGAAGAAGAAGAAGAAAAAACCTAGGGAACCGCCCCAAAATCTCCATCTTGGCTCCATCTACTTCTATTATAGAAAACCTAAAACTACATATTTCTCACTCAGTGATAAGCTAAACTACTGTGTTTCACACTCTTGAGATTTGTAATTCATCCCTGCTTTGTGTCATGGTCTGTGACCCCCATGGACAGGGGTAAAAACCCCCCTGTCACCCCCCTGGACAGGGTTGTAAACACCCTGTACTGGGGTCAATCCTTCTTATTCAGTTCCCAGATTGTCTGGTCAGGGTCTCCTGAGCTTCCAGGGCAGCCAAAGAGATGCCCTGGGTTGCGACACTGTGTTGACTCTGGAGAGTAAAAGGAATGGAAACACATACATCCAACACTCCTTGAATGTGAAAGCTTAAAGGACCATAGAAGGAAAACTGTAGCAATATACTTTCAATATTGTATTCTGAGTCGTTTGGCATGTCTTCTTACCTAAAAAAATATTTTCTAAATAAAAAGGACACTCAAATAATTCCTGTAGTTGGCACTAAAATTCCAAGAATATCTTGACAAGTTGGCACAAATGAGGACATCATAATATGACCAAGGTCAATGAAATAACTCCAAAGGTAATACACGCAACAGAAACGAGATGAAGGCATTATCATAAATTAATCATGCAGACTCAAACACAAAGTAGTAACCAGTAATGACTAAAGTTTTCCCACAGAAGCAGCAAAATAGAAATTCAGTTGTGAATGG
Organism: Pycnonotus jocosus; assembly: GCA_013400435.1. NCBI lineage: Eukaryota > Metazoa > Chordata > Aves > Passeriformes > Pycnonotidae > Pycnonotus > Pycnonotus jocosus. Next base: position 40,581 of record VWYP01009712.1, on the reverse strand, counting down.
CTTTAACCTAGCTGTTGCTAACATAAAATAATAAAACCCTTCAACTTTTGTTTGAATAATTTTTGCTATTATGCCAAAATAAACACAGGGATTAAGATCTGAAGACAAATTCAAATATCAGTCTAGTTATAGTGTTTACCAACAGTACTCTATCCCCAGTCTCTTCATCCATGCTCTTTATATCGCACAGTAAAGAGAAACACTGCCAAAAAAAAAAAAAGAAAAGAAAAAAGCTTCAGACCTAAATATTTTTAATATAAAAGATGAGGCATTTAGTTTCTCGTCTGACTATGCAGGTATTCTTAACATTACTCTGCCTAGCTCCACAGGTCTTACGGTTTTAATGACTGGGTTTGAATTTTAGAGTTACATTCCTGTGCCTCGATAAAATGTGTGGTGTGAGCAGGGCAAGATTCCTCTCTGCAATCTACCTTCCCACCACTAGACGTCAACGTTAGATCGTCCAAAACCCTTAAAAGTGTAGAAGTCCTAGGAGGATTAGAACAAAAGACAGAAGGTGAATTCCAAATCCCACCGTGGTTGTAGCATAGACCTTCCTTTATTTACGCACCAATTTTTCTCTCCCTTTTGCTTTCATGGAAAAGCGAGGACTTCGATGTATACTTTCCTGCTGCCTCACATCCTCACATTTGGGCTTCAGAATAAAAAATACTTACAATACAAGAGTATAACCACTTGCTCAGAAAAGTTTCCTCTAAAGAATAAGAAAATGCCTCCTCTTCAGTAATGTAACAAACTATTGTTGAGATTTCATCTGTAAGTAACAGTAAAAGTAAGATTCAGTAAAATTCAAAATAAAACTAATTTCTGGTTATGACTGGTTTCTTAGAAAATGAGGCTACAGTAGACTGTTAAATAACATCCTTCCTCAGTGTACAATTATTTAAGGAAAATGCAGACAAACATGACAAGGATAATGCTTGACACAGAAGAGCAGATTGCCTATGTGTAACTCTTCTGAGTTAAATTTTACCATAAATGCATAATCTAAATATTCCTTGCTGAAATTTAACCCTATTACTTCTCAGCCTTGGCAGAAATAGAAATGTAATTTTTCTGCTATCAGAATAAAGCTTCCCCTTCCCACCACCAATTAAATAGTTTGAAAACTAGGAGAGGAGCCTATCTTCATTCTTATTTATATGCATTCATTCTTATTTATATGCAAAACATTTCATGTAACTGAACTGTCTGACCTGCCTGCTTGTTGTCAATATATTTTGTACAGCTGTTTTTCATTATTTTCCTCAAGGGAAATTCATTTAAATACAAGCTCTGTTCATCTCAGAATTGGGAGGAATGATGGTTCCAGTATGTTTAGAAACCCTAAAATTAGTTACTTTCATCTCTCCAGCTTAAAATTTGCTGTATACCACTGACAGGTACTTCTGCATAAAGATGGATGTAACTAATAAAATCAAAGTGAAACCATCTCTTCTTTATGAGCCAGCATGTGCCCAGGTGGCCAAGGCCAGTGACATTCTGGCCTGTATCAGAAACAGCCTGGATGACAGGGCCAGGAGAGGGATTATCCCCTGTGCTCAACACTGTGCAGTCCACACCTTGAATCCTGCGTTCAGCTTTGGGCCCCTCACTCACTTCAGGAAGGACATTGAGCATGTCCAGGGAAGGGGAACAGAGCAGGTAAAGGTTCTGGAGCACAAATCCTGAGAGAAGTAGCTGAGGAAGCTGGGCCTGTCTAGGCTGGAGGAAAGGAGGCTCAAAGGCTATCTTCCTAATTGCACTCTACACCCTTTGAATGGAGGCTGTAGTGAGGTGGCGGCCAGCCTCTTCTTCCAACTAACAAGTGACAGGATGAGACAAAATTGCCTTAATTTGCACCAGGGAAGATTAGTATTGAATATAAGGAAAAAATTCTTAACTGAAAATGTTTTCAGACCACAGGCTACCCAGGAAGTGGTTGAGTCACCATCCCTGTAGGTGTTTGAATGCTGTGCAGAAGTGGCACCTTGAGATATAGTTTAGTGGTGGACTTGGTAGTGTTAGGTTAATGGTTGGACACAATGATCTTAAGGATTTTTTTCAAAACGAAATAAATCTCTTTAAGTCTTGCTTGTTGCTGTAATTAGGTATGGTAACTACTGCTTAGAGGAGTCTGAGAAATGCTCTTCCCTGTCTGTTGTAGAATTCTTGAATTCCAACATAAAAAATGTTTGGGATTTTAAAGATACGTTAGTTTCAACCCCCCTACCACAAGCAGGAACACCTTTCACTAGACCAGGTTGTTCAGACATCCTCCAGTCTGGCCTTGAAGACTCAGGGATAGGAATTGTACAAACTACTCAGCAATTTCTTTCTTATATCTAGTCTAAACCTAGTTCTAAAGAAAGTTCTACATTTCTCTCAGTTTAAAGCTGTTTTCCCCATCGTAGTCTGACTTCTTGAATCTTCCCAGAATTCCTTGACTGTCTCAACTTGTCTTTCCAGCAATGCCACTTTATTCACTCTCACTTCTTTCATCATCTAATCAATTAAATTATTACACTACTGCAAGAATGGATTGCTATTGGCACACACCACAGCACATATCTCTCTTTCTTATTATAATCTTCCCATCAATGAAACTGGGCATCACAAAGGAACCTAGCAGTTTCAATCCTTGAATGCATTTAATTTTCAAGTAAATGACTGCTATTGGATGTTTGAACCTCTCCAATGTCAACAGTGCCAAGTATGAGGTCCTGCACCTGGGTTGGGGCAATGCCCGACATCAATGTAGACAGGGGGAGAAAACGCAGTGAGAGCAGCCCTGAAAAGAGGACTACTGCGGATACGGGTGGATGACAAACTAAATATGAGCCATGAAGGTGTGCTTGCAGCCAAGAAAGCCAACTACATCCATCTGACCAGTGTGACCATCAGGTAGAGAGAGAGATCTCTTGAGATCCCACCCGGGTGTACTCCATACAGCTTTGCAATCCCCACTACAAGGAAGATGTGTTGGACTGAGTCCAGCAGACCGAGACAGACTTTTTACTGGGGCCTGTAGAGGAAGGACAAGGGGCAATGGTTTTACACTGAGAGTGGGGAGATTTAGTTTGTACATAAGGGAGAAGTTTTTTATGTTGAGGGTGATGAGACACTGGAACAGGTTGCTCAGAGAATCTCTGGATGCCTTGTTGATGGAAGTGCTTAAGGTCATGTTGGATGAGGCTCTGAGTAACCTGGTCAAGTGGAAAGTGCCCCCATAGTAGGATGCTGGACTAGAGGATCTTCAAAAGTCTCTTCCAAACCAAACCATTCCATGATTGGAAGCACTGTCTTCTGTAACTGTTGAACTGGTATATATTAATGTTTGCCAATACCTTTAGTGGTCAGCAAAAGAATAGTTCTAAAATTCATTAATATTGTAATAAATCTTTGAGTGGGTGAAATATAAATCTGTTACAGTTAATTCAGTTGTCCTACACTTTTCCCAGTACACTAATAGATATCATCAAAACTTTTAAATTTAGATCCAATGTAAAAATGAAATAAACTTTCCTACCTCTCATTGAGGACACAAATGGTAGTGCTGCATACAGATCTGGTTTGGATCTGGAGCAGTGAATTCCTCGGTCTGTGGAAGACCAGGCATAAGAATATTGTTTCTCAAACCTTCTAACTGTTGTAGCAGGACAGCTGTGATTAAAAGAGAGTGTCCTGAAGAGCTGGGGTGGCACTGTGCTGAGCCAACTTATTTTTCTGCCTTGAGATTCCTGCTCAGTCCATCCTGCCTGCCAACAACTTACCTCCCAAATGAGAGTCTCAAAGGGCTGACTGAGCATGTGTGAACAAAATGGTGTAAACTATCTAATTCACATAAGAGGTGTGCAGCACACAGCCACTCACTCATTGCCCCACCAATAGGACTGGGGAGAGAATTGGAAAGATAAAAGGTAGAAAACTTATGGGTTGAGATAAAACCAGATTAATGGGAAAAGCAAAAGCCATGCACACAAGGAAAGCAAGGAATTAATTCACTGCTTCCCGTGGGCAGACAGGGGTTTAGCCAACCCCAGGAGTGCAGGATTCCATGTTACAGTGACCTGGGTAGATAAATGTCATCACTCCAAACAACTGCCCCTTCCTCCTTTTCCCCCAAAATTTATATAATGAGCATGGTTTCATATGGTTTGGAACACCCCTTTGGTCAGTTGGAGCCACCTCTCCTGGCTGTGTCTCCCCCCAGCCCCCCAGCTGCCTTGCCAGTGTGGTGGTATGGAAAACAGAAAAGGCCCTGGCTCAGTGTAAAACCTGCTCAGCAATGGCAAAACCATCTCTTATATCAGCACTGATTAGAAAGGTTAGAGGTCTTGTATTCTGACAGTGGTTTCTCCATATTTTCAATCTTACCAGAGGAAAGATGTGCAAAATAATTTTGATTATGAATTACTGTTACTTCAATTTACTGAAGACACAGAACAGACATCCTTTTGTAGAGAAACTAAAGGATACTGTCATGAAAAGGCACACCACAGCATTTTGGCTGGGGTTGACTCTGGCTTCATTCTAAAGGGGTTTCACGTAATTGTAGCTGCAAAACCAGCTTTGTAATCAGGGTCTTGTGAAAAGAATTATCTCATAAGAACATACATTTGCAAACCTCAGTTACCTTATGTGGCCAAGTGCCATGTAAGATCAGGATTAATCATCAATTTGACAGAATATAACAAGAGGAGGTTGACGCAGACAGCTAGTCTCATGGTATAATTCAAAGAAAAGACAAGTCCTACAAGGAATTGAAAAATTACTTAAAGCATCAAGTGATTATAGTATAATGGATATATCTTCCTCATTCTCAGTAAACAGGCATGTTACTAATAGAAAATGCTTGTGGTGTGGATTATAGCGGCTAATATGACATTAATGGTAGATAGAGGAATTTTCATGTTCCTTCAGATGCAGTCAGGATAAATGAGTATGCATAACACTAGGAATCAGTTTACAATAAATAATCCAGCCAGGATCTGATGGAAGAGGGGATTAACATCAAACACAGTCTAAAATTTCCTTAGAAGCAGCAGAAAGTCCTTCAAACCAGGCGGCAGGAGAGTCTTGTAGCTGTTTGTATTGGAGAATATCAGCATTTTAACCAAGAGGCAGATGTTTTGTTTGAGTGCTTGTGTGCTTGTGCTTGTGGGTGTGTGTGACGATTCCCAACTAACAGGAAACATTCATTGTGAGTGAGACCAGTGCAATGCCAGCTGTTTCAGCTTGACTACTACAATGATTGAATGAATGACTACTATAATGATTAAATTCTAGAAAATTTGTCATGCCAGGAAATATCAGTGTAAAATAGGATTATAATTGGAAATTGATTGTTTTAGATCTAGTTTTAAATAAAATTGATTATCAAGCTTTGATGTAAGCTATACCTAAGTTGTAGATTTTCTGTATTGCATTAATGGCCAAGATAAATAATTGCAACTGAACTGAAAATCTCTAAATCATTGGAAAATTAAGTAGGTGCCCAATCTGTATTCACAGCTCCTCCAGTATCTAAGATCCAGTTCTGCTAACCATTTCTTTTTTTTTCTTTTAATTTTTTTTTAACCTTGTTGTATCTCTCTTATTGATGGGTTTTGGAGGATTAGTGCAAGTAGGTAGACTTTGAACCTATAGCTCTAACTAGTACAGTAGATTTAGCTCTTTAAGCTAGCCTGATAAAATGCTTAAATGTCCCTTTCCTCCCTCTTGTTAAGTACTCTGAATGAGATAAGATGTCCCACAAGGCTTGCAGGAGTTTTGCTATTTTGCTGTAGAATCTCAAAACTAAGAAGTCTAGAAAATGGTTATTAAATCTTGTCAGCACTTAGTAATAATATAAATTTACATTCTAAGGAATATCTTCTGGCATTTCCAACTGTGTATCATGAAAGGAGTTAAAATATCCTAAGAATTTACGTCAAGATTGCAGATTTGCAGAAGTCTCACCACTAAAGTTAGCCCAAGGGACATGATGGAAATATGCTGTAAACACATGAGCAGTAGCTGCTCTACAGAAAGAACAGAAAGAGCTCAAAGCAAATCTATAATCATTAGAGAACAAACCAAGGAACAAAGAGGGAGAATACAAAGCAGCACAAGCACATGTTAATGTCACTTCAAGACAGAAATTTTTGTTAATGAAATACAAGCCACAAATTAATTCCAGAATTCACTCTTAATTTAAATACATAACATGTCCTCTGTAAATGTTGCCTTCTCTGCTCTCTGAAAATTACGTATAAGCAGTAACAGCAAGAGTTACATTTAACACGCTATAAAAATCTTATATTCTAAATATCCATGCCAAAGTTGTCTTACTTTAGGCTGATTTTCTTTTTTTTTTTTTTTGTAGACCTCTCTACAGATGGCAAAATAAGGGTACGTAGCTTTGAGTACACAGAAGTAGGAGAATATACTTGTCTCATTAAAAATAAAAAACACATTAGAAACCAAAACAAACTGAAAACTGCAAAACCTATAGTCCTGGAGAGAAAACTGATCATGTATGATAAAGACAGTAGCAAAATTCCTTGGCAAATAAACTCAAAACCTCTACCTAACTTCAACTGAATACTAAAAATCTGTTAGTCTCTTTAAAGTGTGTTACATTACTCTCCAATGAGAATCAAATTTAATTCTACAATGAAAGGGCAATTGATGATGAATAAGAGGCACCAATGCAAGGTCCAGTTGTTAATCTGTTTTCATCCAAAAAGTGATATAAAAAGGAAAAAGAAATCAGGAGGGGTCTTGAATATTTCTTTTTCATTTCAATCAGTAGTACCACTGGGTAAAAGCAGCTTTCCCTTGTTTTGTGAGGTGACAAGGAAGAGGCATAAATGCTAGGTGAATAAGTATAATATTAAATACAACTCATAGTAAAAACAAATCTTTGTCAGGCAACAAATGGATAACACTGTAAGAGAAAAATAATTTTTTTGAAGTTATATGAATAAATTTTATCTCCCACTGTTATGTTTAATGCTATTATTTCAGTAAAACTTCTCTTTTGGAGGGTTTGGATCTCCGTGCTTGGAAACAAATTGTTTCTGGTTTGATTCCTTGCACCTCTATCCTATTTCCTAGGAAACTGCAATAGTAGTGAAAAAGCACAAAAAAGATGCTTCCTATCATTGATCAATGACATTGTGCTTGAATCAGGTTAGTTTTTACTCTGCTGCCACTGTGTTTTTGAAGTAGCAGAAATGTGGAGATATCAAGTGTAACTGACTACACATCAGTTAGTTCCATTTTAACACTGCTAAATTACTCATATTTTTTAAAAGATTATTCCTTCTTTAGCACTGCTCAGAAGTAAGGAATTTAGCAGATTATCAGAAACATGGACAAAAGATAGAATCATAGAATATCCTGAGTCGGAAGGGACCTACGAGGACGGTTGAAGTCCAGCTTCTGGTCGTGAAAGAGCCTGAAGAGTTACACCGTGAGCCTGATGACATTGTCCAAACACTGCCAGAACCCTGTCAGGCTGATGTTGTGACCATTTCCCTGAGCACCTGTTCCTGTGCCCAACTACCCTCTGGGGGAATTCCCAGTAACCAGCCTAAACCTCCCCTGTCACAGCTTCAGGCTATTCACTGATCACTATAGAGAACAATGCCTGCCCCTCCTCTTCTCCTCCTGAAGAAGTTGTAGCAGCAATGAGGTCTGTCCTCTGTCTCCTCCAGGCAGAACAAACCAAGTGACCTCAGCCACTCCTCACACAGCTTCCCCTCAAGGCCCTTCACCATCCTCATGGCCCTCCTTTGGATGCTCTCCAATAGTTTCATGTCTTTCTCATACTGTAGCACCCAAACCAGCCCCCAGCACTGGAGGTGAGGCTGCCCCAGCTCAGAGCAGAGCAGGACAATCCCCTCCCTTGCCTGGCTGGTGATGCTGTGCCTGATGCACCCCAGGACAGGGTTGGCCCTCCTGGCTGCCAGGGCACTGCTGGCTCATGTTCAACTCATCACTGACCAGGAACTCCAGGTCCCTTTCCATGGTGCTGCTCTCCAGCCTCTCATTCCCCAGTCTGTCCATACATCCAGGATTGCACCATCCCAGATGCAAAATCTGATGGATGTCATTCATCTAATAATGCTACATCTTTTTTTCAAGACCGTGCAGCTTTCACAAGGAGAGAAAAACTGTGTGTTTTAAAAGGTCACAATATACCACACATGCCATTTCACAAATGCACATTTCAGCAGTAATAAAAGAAAGGCAGTTATGCACAGTATGATCACAGAATATCTCTTGCTTAAGAAACCAGACTTAACACATTAAATTTATTCCAGCCTTACATAGTAATAGAAAAGCTTTATTTTAATTAGTCACAGTAAATTAAAGAAAAATTTTAAGAAGAAAAGAAAACACGTTTCCAAGTAACTATAATCAGCAAATATGTGTTCAAATCAAGGTGAAATTTACTAGTGTGTTTTCTGACTCAGTTGGTTTGCACATGTATCCCAACACTGACTGTAATGGAATTCTTTCAGATTCATAGTGAATCAGTAAAAACATGAATAGGTCTCTGAAGTACAATATGTGTAGATTCCTGAAAGGAAGGAAGCAAATTCAGGGAGAAAAAAAGTTGTGATTAGATAACATCCATATCAAATTGAAACAAAACACAAAAATGCAGCTGACTAAGAAGAATAGGAAATTCGTCCATGCCTTGATTTCCTTCCTTGAAAGTAACAAGGTTCACAGACCCAAGAGCCTGCATGTAAAGTCCTGTGTGCAGAGCAAATTTTCCAAGTGGGAGAACAGGGGGGACTCCCGCTGATACACAATACTTGGAGATTTCCTAGGCTGAGGAAGAGATTCAATTTGTGAATTCAGAGTCAGGAAAGGAAAATAAATCAAAATGCAAACATTAAGATGAAAAAGAATGATCTTCTCAGAAGGCAACAAATTTAACTATTAGTCAGAAAAACCAAACTTTTGGACAGAACTTGCATAAAATTTCTTACTTCTTGGTGTAATTTTCACAGTGGAAACTAGCTGGTGTAGGGCGAAAGTGACATTAAAAGGCTTTTAAATATGTGGTTATTATATAAGTAAGAGCTACTGAAGTCACAAAGCGGTTCTCTAACCAGCTGAAGTCATGCATACACACAAAACAAACAAACAAACAAACAAACAAAACCTTAGAAAATAACAAGAAAGTGGATAACTAGCTTCTACAGTTGGATGCAAGTTCACTAGATTTCCTCTTTTCTATCAAAATCACAGACCTTTCCAGCTATCAATATATCAGATTTCTGCAGGAGTAAACACTGATACTGCAAGATTAATTTCCTCTCAATTATTTCTGTAGTTCTACCAGCAAATATCTCAGTCTCTTGGAAACAGAAAATTCTTCAACTGTAGAGAATCAGAATGCATTGTGAAAAGGAGCTTATGCAGTCAATAATTGTGAATAACTCTTTCAGATATTTACATCAAAAATTTAGGAATTGATTTCTGCGTTCTACTGACATCTTCTTAAACTACTGTGTAGAGGTTCTGCATTACAAGGAGCTGAAGACAACATTCAAATGATTTAGACTTTATCATGGAACCAGGAGAAACTCAGAAGATAAATGTCTCTCTTTCCCAGGACAGTATCATAGAAAGATAATATACATGGAAACCCAAGAGATATTGGTTATCTCTTCTCAAGCAGCTCTAGACAAAGCAGTATTTTTGTCTCTGCACCTCTGAAGGACTTAGAGAACCAATAAAACAAGTCTTTCTCGAAAAGTAATTTCTTTCCTGGAATGAGATTGTCTCTGTTGGTCTCTACACAGAGTTTCCCATCCCTGGTGATCTTTACTTGTGTCTTCATTACTTCTGACACAACAAATCCTGACCTGAATAAAGAAAATACATACATCACTTGCCATCAGCAGCCACACAACATGAAATCACATACTGTCTCATTTTTAAGATACATATGAACATTAAAATTGAAAATAACAAGAAATACACCATGTCCTCGTAGACTCCAAGCTAAGAGCATCTGGAGAAAATTAATTTTCTGAGCACCTTAAGTTTTTGCAACACACCACAGGAGAAAAAGGCAAATATAATACAGTTCCACTGATTCCTTTCAGGACAAAATGCTGCATCCTCATTATCACCCAGTACTTTAAAACAACATAACATTTACCTAACACTTTCTGCAATGTTTTTGGTGTTCTTTTTAGAATAGAGATGGACATTTCAAAGGTATTTCACAGGTCACACTACCCCTCAAGAATTCACTCTCTTGCATCCTTAGTAGTGTACTTGCAGTATATAGACTAATTGCAGAGAAGGTTTTGGATTATGGATATTGTTTTTGAGTGTGTGCATTAAGGTGTCTAACAGCTTCATCAAGTACAGATGAGTATAATTACCTGAAATCTGTCCCAGTACATGGTCACTTGCACAGTAAAGTTCATCCTCATATTCAGGTGGAACTTCCTGTGTATTAGTTTCTGCTGTTGCCTCTTGTCCTATTGCTTGGCATCATTGAGAAGAGCTTGGCTGCATCAATGGATGAAATCAGTTTGGTTAAGCTTGATTTCCCTTCAGTGAATCCATGCTTATCACCTTCTTATCTTGTCCATATGCTCAAAAAATGGTCTTTGAAGCAGGCTGGAATGAGCTGTCCCATCCCTTTCCCAGGGACTGAGGTGAGGCTGCCTGTACTATAATTCCCTGGGTACTCATTTTTGGCTGTTTTGAAGACTGGGATGATATCTGCTTTCTTCCAGTACTCAGGCACGTCTCCTGACTGTCACGACCTTTTCAAAATGATTGAGAGTGACCAAGCAATGACATCCTCGAGTTCCCTCAGCAAATGTAAATGCATGTCGTCAGGCCCATGGGCATGTGGATGTTAACTTTGACTAAATGGTGTATAACCCAATTCTGTTCCACGAAGAGGAAACCTTCCTACATCCAGAATTTTCCCCTGCTTTCCTAAGTCAGGGATACCTGTGGGCTGACCTGTGAAGACTGATGAAAAGAAGGGCATTCAGTACCTCAACCTTCCCAGCAAATTCTACTGCAAGTGTCCATGCTCCATTCAGTAGATTGCCTGGACACCAGGCATTAAATACTCCTGTTAATTCAGTGTACAAAGATACGTGAAAATACATCTTCAAGAATATTTAGGCCTCAACTGAAAATAATCTGAATAGGTGCTAGATGATTCTCCAAAATAAATCTTAAGTTTATCACATTATCTTTAACATTTCTCACTTGAGTGTTAACAGTTATACTGCACTACTGCTTCTTCCAAGCTTTCCCCATCTTCTTTTCTAAAATAATAGATCTTCCATCACTGGGAAGTAATTAATGACTTGAATTTCTAAAATGGTTTGAGCACAGAAAGTACCAGATATCTAACAATATCTAACAATCTGCTTTGCCATATTTCCAATATGTATCTGTAGACATAATTACTTTAGTTGCCATTGCTATCTAAATTAAAATGGACTCCACGTTTTCTGATGTTCACCCATTAATAAGGACTGGATTTAAGGACAATGATCTTGAAAGTGGATGCTTTCCCACTGTGCCAAGCTACTCAGCTGTCTGATTTCCTTGCTAAGTGAATTCCTTGGATATTATCTTATGTAGAATTGTAAGAGTATATCATGTTGTACAGCAAGTAAATGCTGCCAAATATAACATGATCCTGCCCTGAGAGACTGCATTCTAAAGACACTTCAGATACCTCACAGAACAGCCCAAGTAAATATTACTTCAGACATATACAAATCAGAAATATTTTCTCCTTTCCCCCCTCAGCCTACGTAGGGCACCAGATATTCTATTTTTTCAGTACCCAGAAGAAAAGAAAGTGAAGATGAATGCAAAACACAAATGTCACTATTATTTTTTATATTTAAAAATATCTCTCTATTCTCAAAGAGGGATATGGAGAATGCTTTGCTAGACTTCTGTTAAAACATCTCTCCTCAGGCTCTGAAGATTTTGCATTTTCAGCTTCTGTTTTATTCACTAATTCATCAGTTTAAGTACTGAATAGACCCAAATCATTTTACTTAAGAAGTTAATTTCACATTTTCATGAAAGCTGGATTTCCTCTTCATTACTCTGAGCTTTTTAAAATCCACAGACACAAAAGCCTTTTCTCTCATGTGTTGAAATATTCGGAAGCTGACCACTCTGCATTTTGGTTTTAACTACAGAAAGACAAAAGGAAAAAAAATTATGTATACTATATCATTGCCTTGTTAAGTAGTGACAACCTCAAAGCAAATTATAGAATCACAGACTCATAGAAACATGAAATAGCCTGCATTGGAAAATACCTTAAAGATGAACTGGTTCCAGCTTCCCAGCCATGGTCAAGGACACCTTCCACCAGATCAGGTTGCCCATCCAACCTGGCCTTGAACATTGCCAGGAATGGGGCATCCAGAACTTCTTTGGGCAACCTTGCCAGTGCCTCACCATGCTCACAGTAAAGAATCTCTTCCTAAAATCTGAATATAAAATATAAACCTACCTTTTTCAGTTTGAAGCCATTCTCCCTTGTCCTATCACTATATGACACTGCCAGAAGTCTTTCTCCAGTTTTCCTTAGGGGAACGAGCTCTAGGGCTCTAAGGTGGTGCTCTAAGGTCTCCCTTCATCCTTCTCTTCTCCAGGATGAACAACTGCAACTGTCTCAGCCTGTCTTCAAAGGAGAGTTGCTCTAGCCCTTGAATCATCTTCCTGGCCTTCCTGCTCTGGAACCCCAGAGCTGGATGCAGCCCTGCAGTGGGATCTCAGCAGAGCAGAGCAGAGCAGAGCAGAGCAGAGGGGCAGAATCCCCTCCCTGCCCTGCTGCCCACGGTGCTCTGGATTCAGCCCAAGACACGTTTGGCTCTCTGGGCTGTGAGTGCCCATGGCTGGGTCATGTCCAGTCGCTCATCCACCCATGTCTCCAAATCCTTCTTGGCTGAGCTACTTTCCACTAATTCACCTTCCAGCCTGTGTTTGTGCTTGGGATTGTCCTGACACGACTAATATGCCAAGACAGAAGATGCATCTTAAATGCCTGTCCAGTTTAGTATTGAATTATGTGAACAAGGAATGTAAGAAAACCCATTTGCCTCTACCCTGTAGATAACTGCTACCTTTAAAGTTAAAAAAAAAAAAACAAACAAACAAACAGAAGAAACAAACCTTCAAAATTTTAGCTCGTAAATTCTGATGTATTCCTGTTGGCAATTTTTTCCAAATACTCTGTTTACACAGGGACAAGAGATGGAGAGTGGATGGATATTTATTTGCCATGCAAATCAGCCTTGTCAAAGGCTTTGCAAATACTAGATATGGGTTGTAGTTTTGTTCTGACTCAGCTCTGTGAAAAAAAAAGGCCTGTTTTCTAGTGCTGCAAACTTTTCCAGAAAAATGTTCAAAGAACATTTCACAAGAAACATACATGTCAACTTTTTATGTTTCTGTGATGAACTTTTCCTGTTTTTTATGCTGCTCTCTGGGTTCATATAGCCAACTTTACCTCTTTGGTTTTGTATATTAATGTGAAAAAGTATTGCTTGTAATAGACGCCATTATTTACAAATTATTGCTTTAAAACTGTATTTACAAACATAGTACCGTATGATACTCTTTTTCTTTTAAAATAACTTGCTACATGTGTCATCAAAATGAATGACGTGCAATTTTAAGCCAAAAGGTTTTTTCCATTTTTGAGAACAGAACCATATTTGAATAGCAGAATACCATGCTAATCAACATTTTCCAAGGCTATAATTTTATTTTCAATCTATGAATACTCTGCACATATAGGATTTGATGCCTACAGTCCAGAGCCTCTTTCTATCCTCTTTGCCTCTAATACCTTAGATATTAAACCCTGTTAAAAATGAAAATGCCTTACGAACGCCTTCTAAAGGATTCTGCTGGACAATGGGCTGTCTTTCATGGCTCATTTATTACTTACCAGTAATCCAATTTTGCTTTAAGAATGAGAAAACACCATCATGGTACTTTTCAACTGAGAGCTGTGGTTAATGGTAGAATAGGAAAATCCACAGCCTTCTAATAAATAGGGCTTACACAACCTGCCTCAGATAAGATTTTTTTTTCTGATAGAAAGGTGGGAGCAGTGGCCAATACCCCAGAGGGCCCTGCAGCCCTTCAGAAGGGCCTGACAGCGTGGAGAGGTGGGCAGAGAGGAACTGTCTGAAACTCAACAAAGGCAAATGCAGGGTCCTGCACTTGGGGAGGAATAACCCCAGGCACCAGCACAGGCTGGGGGCTGATCTGCTGGGAAGCAGCTCTGAGGAGAAGGACCTGGGGTTCCTGGTGTTCAGCAAGCTGTCCATGAGCCAGTAGGGTGGCCTTATGGCCAAGAAGGTCATTGGGGTCCTGGGGTGCATCAGGAAGAGCACTGCCAGTAGGAGAAGGGGGGTGATCCTGCCCCTCTGCTCAGCCCTGGTGAGGCGCATCAGGAGTGCTGGGTCCAGTTCTGGGCTCCTCAGGACAAGCAGCTGCTGGAGCTGGTGCAGAGGAGGGTGACAAAGATGATGAGAGGACAGGAGCATCTCTCTTGGGAGGAAAGGCTGAGGGAGCTGGGCCTGTTCAATCATGAGCAGGGATGACCGAGAGGGGACCTCATCAATGTCTGTGAGTATCTGAAGGGAGGGTGTCAAGAGGATGGAGTCAGGCTCAGCTTTGTGTTGCCGATGAAAGTTGGGAAAAATCTAGCTTAGCCAGTCTGCCTCTTGATTTTTATCCTTCACCATGAAGAAACTTGGAACTGATCCTCTTTAAAGGACTAGAGCCATGCCTAATGCATGTCTTCACGAGAACTGAAACTATTAAGGGATCAAAGAGAATAAACATGAGTAACTTAATCAGGCAAAGAGTAGAACAGAAAGTAATAGATGACTTTGCAAGATAACCAGCAAATATGTAACAATTTCCACACATCAAAAGTGGAACCTTGGCATGGAACAAGGCAAACAAGGCAAACTTTCCACCCATTCCTGTGAGAATAACCTACCACTTGAATACTTTACCAGGAGCTGAAATAAAATTATTATTATTGTGACTATCATTTAATTTTTAATTGGAGCATAGCTTTAGAAAAACGGACAAGCTGGAATGAAAGGAAGTTCTATGGTTGTACAGGAAATTAGATGAGAAATTTGCAGCAACCCCTCTCTAGTTCATTTTGCCATTCTATAACACACTTTTGTACCAGGCACTCTTGGGACTTATTGACACAGTACAATAAAAGAATAGCTGCCAGCTTTTAAGAAGCTTCTAAGAAAAGTTATCTCTTGGAATTCACAGTAATGTAAGTTATGTTCCATTTATTTAATTTGATTTGTTGCTAACAGGAACACAGAGCAGAAGTCAGCTGAACAGGGAAATTACAAGCATATATTCAGCATCAAACACGGTGGTAACAATGCCAGGGTTGAAGGTTTGATGTCTGTACAGGACATTTGCTTAAGAATTGGACTCAGTGATCCTGATGGGTCCCTTCCAACTCATAACATTTCAGGATTATGTGAGAAGGAAAAGGAAACAGATATGAATTTAACAGAGAACAACTAGGAATAAAATACTAACTCATACAATACTAAGTTTTACTTATTTTTAGAGTTCCTAATCCATTTTCTAGCTCACTGTAGAGTCACAGAGTCACAGAATGGCTGAAGTTGGAAGAGACCTGTGGAGGCCACCCAGAGTAAAGAAACTCATCTCTATTTTCTTTTATTCCATTAGCCATCAGCAGCTCATCCCATAAATGTGCCTTTTTTGGTGGTTTTGTTTTTTGCGGTTTTTTGGGAGTTGTTTAAAAAAAAAAATAATTAAATTATTTTCCCAGAGCACAGCTTGAACTGAACATAGTGCAAATGGTTTGAGCATGTAACCGAAAGTGCTCAAATACCTCAGACAAGTAAACCTAGTACAAGTATTTATGTGGAATTCTGACAGGGTAGCTGCCCTCCTGCACATGTGGCAGAAGGCTTGCAAGATGGTCAGGGTGTTTCCACTGCAACAATGTGGATGAATAAGTAATGCGAGTGTGAAGTTTGTATCTGTTCTCTTCCCCTGGTAATGCCATAATGGTTAACATTACTTGAGCACTCTCCCAGGAATGTTTTGACAATGCACACAGTTCTTCTTTCTTTGGATACTTACACTTAGATTTCTGTTTTAAAAGAGTGCTTGTCAATTTCCAAGAACTTTCACAGAAGGGATCTTAGGCAACATATTCAGAAACTTGTAAATTACAGAAATTCTATAAGATATTAGAAACTTCAGACTTGCTAATTTTTTTTTTTTTTTTTTTTTCTCA
>VWYP01009712.1:3712-24201 GCA_013400435.1 Pycnonotus jocosus | reverse complement strand
TTTTTTTTTTTTTAATAACAGACATAGAAGAATAAAAGTATAGCAGCAGCACAAACTCATACAAAAACAGTGCAGGAGAGAAACATACCAGCCATAAAACATACAATTAGCCTGTTTTTTACTATAGTGCCTATAATTAAGCCTCAGCTTCAGAAATTTCTCTGTAAATTAATACTGACTTCCTTTGGAGTAATACATCTGCCACTCAGATATACTTATGTTCTAAGACAGACAATAAAATTGAGAGAGGAATTCAGAGGTACAGACCTGTTTATTTAAGAAACAAAATAACCAAGTGGAAGAAAATCCACTGAAATGAATTTAATTCCCAAATGAGAATGAATTTTCTTCCAAATTTCTAGTATAAGACTCTGTTTTACCCAATCTGTTCAAAGTAGTATGTTACAGGGATAAAATCTGACCTGAAGCCAGTTCCTGAAAGCCCATGTTATTACAGTTTTTCACATCCTCATTCAAGGCCAGGGATGGGGCCCTGGGAAACCTGCTGCAGTGGATGGCAGGGAGGACACTCCATGGCAAAGGGGTCAGAGCTAGATGCTAAACTTTAAGGCAAATTCCAGCCCAAGGTACTATGTGATTCTATGGTTTTATGATGTGATCTTTTTCCTCTTTGATGTGAATTGCCTACCTTTAATTTATTCTGAAATGAAATTTATTGTACACTCTAGTCTAAGGGCAAATTAGTTCACTTTTCCCAGTTTTTAAGTAGCATTATGTGAATACTTGAGAACATGAGATAGACTCTTTAATGTCACACTAATTTAATAAGTCAATATGTGTGTATAACATACCCTTATTTTTTTCTTCTAAGAAATACAATTTTTCACTGTAAAGCAAAAATTGAAAAAATTAATTCAGGATTTCTCCACTGTATCTTGCATTCAGATAGAATGTATTCTATACCAGTGCAAATTATCAGTAGAGGTGTTAAGAATCAAGATACAGAAAGAAAGTTCTCTTCTTTGAAAGATACAAAATTTTTGTTGAATCTTCCTTTTCCTGTGATGAGTTGCTGCTCTGAGCTCTGCAGGTTTTTTCCCCACTGGTCTACCACACATTCTCCTCAAAGCCAGTACTCACCAGTGAGTGCTACCATCAGAGTTTGATGAAGCACAGTGAATAAGGTTTGCACACCAAATTCCATCTTTCCTTAATTTACTCTATTCTTGCTGATCTATAGATGATCAGATAAACACTGCTGTAGATGTCAAAGCCATCGAAATCCATATTTTTTGCAAGTGAACAGGGCTTCTGTAGGCTCTGCTTGACAGCTACTGAGAACAACAATCAGAGTAGACCAGCCCCTGCAAATAGATAACACCATGATCACTCCTGTAGCAGAGGGACTTCCTTGCTGCCTGGGCAGTGTGGCCTCTGGGCAGCAAGCAGGCATGTCTCCATGCCTCTGAATTATTCTCCCAGTCAAACAAGATGGCTAGCAAAAAAAATTAAAAAAAAAAAATCCTAGTCAAGAACCCCCAAACAACCCATACAAAGATACCTCACCACAAATAAAAACCAAAGCAAACAAAACAAGCACCTCCAACAAAGAGAATTCCAGTATGAGAGCTGCACTTTCTGCCCTTGTAAAATGTTCTTCATTCTTCCGAGAAAGATGCTCAGATTTGCTAACCAGCATCAATATCATGGTTTTTACAGTTACTTCATACATTGCAAGACTATCTAAATCAAATTCATGAAAAGAACAGCATGCATCATATTTCAATGCATATACAGGGGTGAAAAACAGGAGTGCAAAAATGGAACTGTGGTGTTTGATAGGAAATTAACTCTACAAATACTTCTTCATTGTGGAAAATTCACTTCAAACAATAATTTTGTTGGCAGATCATAAATCCATAAATTGTGTCACAGGCTCTAGCACTAAGGAAAGAGTAGGCCTAGAGGAGTTTTCCAGCTGGATCTCTTTCTGAAGTGGCCCTCTCATTTTTAACATGACAGCAGATGCTGATTTAAATGATTTTGGCTGAGTTGCTACTAATTGGCCTTTTCATACGCAATTAATTTCTTTGTTTCTCATTCACTAAAGGATTTAATTGCAGCAACATAGAAATTTGCCAATTTTCCTTTAGAGAAATGCCCATTAAACTTTCCATTAAAATAAAATCCTCAGATCCTCCATTGCAGGGAGTTACTCAATGTATAACAGTAAATGTCTGTAAAGTAGCATTTTTCTCTTCTAAGAATAAAGATTTTTCAACTGTAAGCATTCACTCAGTTCTAAGTTAAAACCAAAGTATGTAGACGGGACTGTACAAGAAAACTTAATGAAGTGGGAAAAGTTGTCAGCAATAGCAGTCACATGGCTTTCATGCAGAGAGCATGTGTTTCATACAGCCAATTGTGTGAAGATATCAAAACTCTCCAGCTGTGACACACATTTTCGAGTATCTTCCTCTCAGGACTGATTCAACTTCTGGCTCCTCACACCAAATCTAAAACCACAGACTTTTGTGTTGTTTCTAATTTTATTTTCTTAGAGCATTTGATGAATCAATAATTTTAAAATGACAATTTTTTGTTGCCTTCTGATTGAGATTTTTTTTCCTTATTCTGCTGACCAAGATCTCTGAGAGACATACTCTGGTTAATTTTGTTGCGACAACTACAGATGTGAACTCAGGCAACAGAGCCAGGGGCATATGCTTCCATTGAGATTCTGATGCAGAAGCATCAAGTTCTGATAGAGAAGTCGGGTGAAAAAATATATTCAGCCACAGCTGCCTCTGTACAGTGACTTTATTTTAGTCTCTATAGCAAAGTTTTGACACTTTAAATCTCAAGCCACAGCTCAGAGAATAACTGGACTCTGTTCCATCTTCTGCACCCTTAGGAGACTTGTTTTTCAAGCTTCCCTTTGGCAATAAAAAATATTTTTGCAGCCACAAAGGCAGGAACACAATTACTCACTTGCTACAAAGGAAAGAGCATGGGGAAGAGAAAGGATATTTGGTCTGTGGTACATTGAAGTCTGTTCTGAAAAGCCAGAAAATATTCACCACTTGTACATATCCTTCTAGTATGAACCTTTATGTGCAATCCTTCACTTCAAAGTACAGCACTAAGTCTGGAGCCTTTACTTACAAGCTCTGTATCATTAATGATTTTTCCCATCACTACTGTCCTTCCTTTTCATTATCAAATCACATCTTATCTATATGTACTATTTACATCACTGATATTTGTAACATTGCAAAGTAAGAGGAGAACAATTAGCAATAAATCCATTGCTGGCTGAAAGGTTGCCTCCCAATCATTCCAAATGCACTAAACCCAAGCCTTCTTAACTATGCGCTGTGTGCTTGTGTAACTTTGCATGCTATGTTAAATGCTACATAGAAATAGCAACTATAAAGTCAGAACATTTCACATGAAAGGCCATAGAGAGAGAAAAATATATATCTATATCCAGTAGATACAAATGCCACATTTTCTTGAAAAAGTCTAACAAAGTATCGGCTCTGAGGAGCACCTCAGAGCTGATTTTGGCAGATCTGTGGGTGTACCTCTGCTCAGATGTTTGTATTTATGGATGGATATGCCATATTGACCAGTAAAACCCCCCCCAGTTTTTCACCATTGACTCAGTATTCACAGGATTTACTTTTCTTAAAAACAGCCCAGTCTAAAGTAGGGGTGCCCTTCACAGTATTTTATGAGAAAATATGCTCCTTCTGAAAAAAGGAATTATGAACCTAACTCAAAGATAAGGAGATGTAAGAAGTTAAAAATCACCACTATTACAAATGCAACTCAGTTTAGAGACTCAAGTAAGCCAGTTCAGCTCAAACATTCTTTAAAATCCATAGTCTTTCTCCCATCTTTTACTTTTCTGCCAGAAACCATAAAAGTATACACTTTTAAAGATCTACTTTTCCTCCTTTCTGCTCTTTTACATGTGATATTGTTCCAGTTATGGGGTTTTATGTTTGTTGGGGTTTTTTTTACCAGAAGCATCCAAAAGTCAGTTATAATTAGCTGAAATGACTTGAAAGGTTAGCTCTGCTTCTGGTAAGCTAAACCATCTCCCCTAGTGCAAAAGAACCAAAGCAAAATGAAAATGTATGTAACATAAGATTTTACTGAAAGGACAGGAAACAACCCCAAAGAACCAAAAAATAAAGCAAAACAGCCCTACCTCTCAAACAAAATAGCATGAAGATGACACAAAACTTGGAATGAATTTGAAAAGTTAGGAGGAAAACTCCATTACATTTTTGGTGGCTCTGAGGTTTTATAAGGTAAAAAAATACCTGCAGATTTCTAACCAACAGTCACCTGTTTTGAAGAACAAATTAATTCAGCAATTCCACTAGAAAACAAGGAAGTGGGTAGCTGGAACTTACATGCTAAGAAAACAAGAAAAAGCATGTTAATATTGCTTTTGCATTTGACCGTGTCTAGAAATTATTTAGGAAGGAAGACTGCTAGCAGCCAATTATTCTGAATTTATCAAAGAAGAAGTAAAATGCAGCTCTAAACCCAGCCAGTCACATTTATTTAAATTCAATGGAATAATGCAAATGCAACCTCTCTAGTGTTGGTAGCAATAAGATGAAATAGATCCCAGTACTCAGTCTTGTTAACAAGATGGCATAGTAAAGAAACTTGAAGTCTTTAAAGTAAAAGGAAATGGTCCATGTATTTAAAAACCTGTACATACTTCTAAAGGTCTCTTAATAATAATTAGTATCTAGTATTATTTCTTATAAACACACAATTTTACTATGACATGCCAAGAAAAAACTTCACATTTAGAGCAGTGGCATTACTGGAAATAGTGTCATTAAGAGTCTGGTAATTTTTAAATACAGTAAGGCATCCTGATTAATGGGTTCATAAAAAAACCTCTCAGAACAAAATCAACATAAAATCAGCAAAAAAGACTCTCAGCACACCCTCAACAAGTCCCACATATTCTAATACCAACAAATGTCTCCCAACTGACTACGTGCATGTTGCTTGTGTGGCAGGGAAGGTTTCCATTCAAGAAGTGCAAAATTTCCTTCCTGACTTCCATGTACAGACCAGTTAACTCATTAATAGTGCATTTTATACTTGGTCATGTAAAGCAGCACACAAATCTAAGCCACCAGAGTGGATACTGAATAGCTTTGCTCTAGAAGGAGGCTAGTGTTCTATCTCAAAATAATAGCTTATAAAAGAAAAAAGAAAAACTATGCCCTTCCTGGAAGGAAGCGGAAGATCTGATGTTGTGTGCCCTATTCTTAAGAATGTGGTGCTCTATGCTCAGTCACATTTGGTGGCTGAATGAACACCGTTCCTTCTGATACTTTGAAAAGAGCCTCTCCTCTGCTGACTCTTTGCTTTTATTGCAATTGGGTTACTTGGAGAAGTTTTCTCCTTTCTCTATTTATAACCATCCAGCACCATTAAATTCTCTGAAGTGAAGAGTTTTAGGTTTCTACCTTCAACCTCTTCGTGGAATTCAACTGAAATCACACCAAAGGTCCAAAGACAGACACAATTATTCTGTTCACATAAGTCTCATTTCCTTGGAAAATCAATCTAAAACCTCTGTTTAGGAGTGCCTAGACTCAGATTTTGTACATTGGTCCATAATGAAACATGTTTATTATGAAGCAGGATATAATATATTTTGGAATGTTTTGAATTAGTCTCTATAAAACAAACTTCTAAAATACATTTAGACTGTCCATAAATTCCATCCCCTTATCATCTGAATTAATGCCAGCCCAGTGAAAATCAGTTTTAAAAGTATTGTGTCTTTTTGCTAAATTTAATTGCAAGTAGAAATGCTTTTAAAAGCATAAAATAAAATTATTACCATAAGATTACTTTTAAAATAAAGCATCTGCTATAAGAAATTGTTTCTCTGCTAAGGTTTAAAATAATGAAGAGAAGAAATAAGTGTTATATAATTTTCTAAAACTTCAAATGCATACATGCAAGGAAATCCACCAATACCTCCTTGCTATGTTTTCCATTTGTCCACACTACATGGGTTCCCTGTGTAATTCCCAAACTTGATCTCGCTATACTTGTATTTTTGCATTCCCTTTTTTGACATCTCATAATATTAATTTGGCATTATAGTACTTTCTTAAAAAAAAAAAAAATAAAAAAGCTCTGCTGACACACTCATGCTGGGGCAACTTTGCAAGACTAAAGGACATTAGATTACCATTTGCTGAAAGTAAGAAATGTTTTGGAGATGCAATTTATTTTGGAGACACATTGAATCTGAAATGTGTTTTTCATTATTCTGGTTTTCTCCCTAGGAAGAAAACAGTTGTTCAGACTGCTAAAAAGGTTTGTTAATTGCAGACATATGCCCTGTCCTCTCACCTGTGCTTTTATAAAACCAAACCAACCCACAACAGGACTGAATTCCTTTTCTATGATCCCCGTCCTAGACAGAGGGGGATCTAAAGGTCTGCCTGGTTGGCTAAATGTACACATTCTGAATTTTAGTTTTTGTTTCTTCAATGTAAGTAAATTGAAATTTCTAATGTCACCTAAAGTGAAGAGGGAGAAGAGTGATCTTCCTTCAATACAGGGTATATTTTAGTTTGCAAGATGAAGGAAAAGTTTTGTTGAACTGGTATTTTAAAATCCCCGTTGCATCTCCAATTACAGGCTTGTTTCTTCTTTATATGAGTAGCAACAGCAAAAACTAACATAATTCAACAAGATGTGACTGGCTGGCAGAAACGAACAACCGCAAATATGTCTTAAAATGGTCCTTTTAAGATGGATGTATACAAGCAGAATGGTATATTTTCCTTCCTCCATCATCAACTGATTTTTTGTCTACTCATATTTGAAATATAATTTTCTACAATTCGACTTTAAGTTGATTAAAAAACTCCTGTACAGTGAAAAAGGGCTTTCACTACTTCACTTATCAGTGGCTCACCATCAAATGTTATCAAATGACTTTTCATTTCTCTGTGCCTCACTTTTACAGTTCATCTTTCATTTACTTATATTAGTAGTCATGGTTACTCAAGCACTGTTTCTCAAAGAAGCCAAGATCTAGGCTGCCACTAACTTTCGACTTGGTTTTTAGTTGTCTGTATTACCAAAGGGAGTGTTTGTAAAAGTAGTTAATACAAGCTCTTGCACAAAAGCTCTATCCTGAGACTCTGAATTATGTTGTACTGGCTACTCAACCAACACGCAATTTACCAATTCCCACTCTATGACACTGAAAAAAAATGAGATATATAGAATATTAATAGTGCTTCCTCCACCCCCACCCCTCAGTGAGTTCACTTCTAGCAGGAAATGTTACAGAGTGGTTATAACAAGAAAAAAAACANCCATTCTGCCTTCCGCCCCACATGGAATAAACATCCTCCTAACCAAAGCAGAATCCTCTCTTCATTTCACCAAGCCTCAGACCACGTGGAGCCTAGAGATTGAACCCCCACGAACTATCAGTGGAGCAGGGCCCAGAAACGTCTGCTAGCCGGAGCAGAAAGCCCTCGGCATCCACAACCAATCAAACACAAACAGAAAAAGGAATAAAAAACCCCAAACCAAACAACCCCTTCCAGAACTGTAGAGTTTAGAGGGTACTATAATGATCCCTTGTATTCTTTATCAACTGTAAGATTCTAAATGTCTGCAGGATTTTTGCTTAAAATGTACCCAAAACATGCTATGACACCTTCCAATTTTGAGGTCTAGACAAAATATCCCAAAGAACACACAACCTGGAATTAAGATAAAAGTTGCTTTCTCAATCAAAGTTAAAAGTTAAGCATGACTATAGTACATAACTGCTTTATCCAAGAAATATCAGACCAACACAAAACAAAATGCTCTTACCCTCTCATTTCAGCATCTATTGAGGAAAACAAAGAACTACAGCTGAAAACAGCAGTAATAAACCTCTTTCAATATCTTCTATAAATTGTTTTTATTTCTGAGGGTTAACAAGCCCTCTTGACATTCTACCCATACAGGAGTTACAGATTTTCAGACACATCACACTCACAAAAAAGAGACACTCTGCATAGAACAATCTGTTCTCTGCTACAAAAGCACTAAGGACAGATATTCAGCAGCCAGAGAATTCATGGGCCCTGACCTGGTCAAAAGCAAACAGATAAACAAAACTGATGAAAGTGCCACAGGGAAACAAATATTCCAGAGAAAACAAGTCATGCCATGGAAAAGGCAGGCACAGTGTAAAGTGGGGGACCATGCATGGGGACTTCTTTATTGGCACTGGACACACCTTTGCACTACATTACGACAGCAGGATCACAATTGCTTTGTTCATAACTGTTGTTGAGAACTGTTTTTCATTACAGGCCTAACATCCATTAATGAATGACAATTTCAAGACTTACAGCATTTTGCATTATATTCAGAACCTAATGAAAGATTAAAATGCAGTAGTCTTCTGCAGAGTGGCTGGAGTGATGCCTGGTTATTTTCATGTTGTCTCTCACAGGTTTCTCTGTGTGTAAGTAAAAGTGATTTGGCTTTCTAAATGCCACTGAAGCTGCTCTTGCCAAACTCTTCTTATCACTTAGTGCCTCTTTACCTCTGATAAAGAACCACAACACTAAATTCTGCTTCTCTCAAACAAGTGTAAAATAGCATTATATCTTCACAATCTGAAGACACTGCCAGCACAGCTATCATCAAGAGCACAATTTTGGCAGAATAGTGTGTTATAGGATTGTATCCAGCTCAATTCTCAGTGCTCAGAATAAGAAAAACTTTGTTGTTTACTAAGCCTTCATTTTTTTCTTAACGGGAAGACCAAAACCAAACCCAAACATGAAACTCAGTAAGAGAGAGTGCAAAATAGACTCCCTCAAATAAATTCTGATTGTCATAATTTTCATCAAGATATACACATCCAAATTAAGATGAAGTATATTCTCAGTCATGTTGGCTGCTTCTGTAACTATTGCCTTCTTGAGGACCCAAAGATGTTTTACAAATGACTTATTTAACACTCAAAATCATTCCTTATGTGTGAAAGAATAATCGCTCCACTCTTTGAAGTCCAAAACTCATTTTTGTTGACACCATGTCTTTTTCTCTGACAAAAATGAAAGCATTTTGATTTCTCAGTTCTTTATCATTCCTCTCTATAACCCTAATGAGAAAAAAGAAAAGAAAACAATTTAAACAATGAGAAGTCTGACAATTATTTTTTGTATTCAGACTGGTCATACACAATCATATTTTTTGAATGAAAAGTAAGTTATCATCTGTATTTTGTCCATATAGTCCTTCAGTTAATAAATTCTATGGATTTTTCCTGTCTTGATGCTTCCTACAGCGTTCCCTTGAATGGCAAATAATTTCCCAAAGCCAACTCCTTTTTGCCCATAATGGTAATGGGTAAGTGTCTTTATCCTGACCCATGAAATTTTTTTCACCATGTTTTCTTCTCCACAATGTTAAAAGCTATGCTGGTTTTGACTGGGAAGAAGTTAATTTTCTTCACAGTAGCTACTGTGGATCTGAGCTTTGGATTTGTGCTGGAAACAATGTTGATGACTCAGGAGTGTTTTAGTTATAGCTGAGCAGGGTTCACTCAGGGCAAGGCCTTTTCTGCTCCTCAGTCCACCCCACCAGCAAGAAGGCTGGGAATGCACAAGGAGCTGGGAGGAGACACAGCCAGAGCAGGTTACCCCAGCTGACAAAAGAGATATCCCAGATCGTTTGGCATCATGGTCGGAGATAAGGGAAGTGGAAGTGATGACACTTGTCCTTCAAAGTCACTGTTATGCTTGATTGGGCCCTGCATTTCTGGGCAGGTTGGAACACCTGCTTCTCCATGAGAAGTGGTAAATCAATTTCTTTCGCTTTGCTTGTGTGCACAGTTTTTGCATTACCTATTAAATCAGCCTTATCTCAACTCATGAGCTTTCTATCTGTTGTGCTTCTGGTTCTCTTCCTTATCCTGGTGCAGGTGCGTGAGTGAGCAGCTAGAAGAGGCTTGGCTGCTGCCTGGTCTTAAGCCATGACAGGAGAGGAAATGACAGAGAAGTGTGGTGGGCACAAGAAAGTCAGCAAAGGACAACACATATTTACCTTCTGCTGTATTTTCCTCTACTGATGAGCTCTAACCAGGTCATTTCAGTCCTCAGGTGGAAAACACTCGAAAACTTGAGAATCCCTTAGGCTCATATTGAAGTTTTATCAGTTCTGTTTACCTCTGAGATATAGTTGAAGTGCCAAAGTGTCGATTCTGAAGGTGCTGGCAAAACTTAGATTTATGAAGAGGCATCATTGTGTTACCTGCACTGTAAACAATTAAAGAGAGAGGGAGAGTGTGTGCTATACAGTTATTCTCCATCTGCATTACTTTCTACTGATCTACAATTAACTTTATCTGCTATTTTGCTGCCTACTCTCACAACATCCTCCTGAAGCTTTCAGTCATCATTACCAATTTCATTAATGCTCAACAGAAAAATTTCTTGTGGTTGCTCAACCCCTTTCCCACAATACCTCTCAGTTTCTCTATATTGCTTGTTATTCAGCATCAGCATGATGTGGCAGATTTAATCCATTCCTGTCCCACAGAGCTTTAAAATAAGAGGGATATGGACAGCCTTTTCTTGCTCTTCCCCAGCTGGAGGATGGTACAGGAGCAAAATAATACCTGTTATAATTTCTTAAAACATTCATTGTAATTTTTTTGAAGTTCAACAATTAACTCCATTCTGTCTGAGCTATGCTATTTGCTTCATTTCTCTAAGAAGTTAGTGCTGGTAAAGTAGCATTCCCATTAATAAACCTTCAGTAATTTATACTTTGTACCACTAGGTGTCGAAAATACGTGAACACAAAGAGGAAGGACTTTCTCTGAACGTCACATCTTCAGAAGCAACAAAGCAGGAAAATGCTGTGACTGACCACCTCAGTCACACATTATGTCAGTACCACAGCAGACCATACCACGACTTTAATGAACAATCACCCAAGCTGCAGGGCTCCTGCTATTAGCAGAAAGAGCTAGCAAAACCCAGCTAACCTAGGAAAATGTAGCATGTTACCTATTGCTTTTATATCACTGCCATTTTACTAAAATATTTATCACTGTCATCAATTCTTGCTCTATACCTTTTTTTGTACTTTGCATTTTCCTTTGTGGCCTTCCATTCAAAGCTGTCATCTGTCCCTATTGAAGCCTGTGCTGTTCCACAGCCCCTCTTGAGGACATTGCTGGCACAGCTCTGCTCTCCAGGTAACGTGACCATCAGAAGAAGACTCAAGCAGTTTTTAAAACAAGGAGTATGAAATATTTCCTGGTTTTGTATGTAAAAAAGATAACCTAGCTGTCCTTTCAACATATCTTTTTGATTTCTTTAATTTTGGTGTTATATTGGTTTACTTGAAAGGAATATGAAATATGATAGAAATATGATGGAACACATGCCAAAGTTTGGAAGGAATTTGTTTTAGTAAAGTGCTGATGTTACATTGTATACCATGGCCTTCAGGAAGGCAGTCTTGTCAGCTTTCAGAAGTCAACAAAAGTACAATGCAAATACAATTCAGTTTTAAAAACCAATCCAAAAAATCCCAACACTAACTTTCTTCACTGCCAATAGAACCCTTATATTTCAGAGGAAGACTGTGTAATCTATGTTTAATTTCTGGAATAAGTTTTATAAAACTCAAAGTAAACAGCCCTATCACATTACAGCAGTGCCCTCTAGCTCAAATTAGAGAAAAAAAAATGTGACTGTCAGAATTATGTAACAATGCTGTGAAATAAACACCCCACATCCCCTCAGACTTCAGTTTTTAAAGGAAGATTTTTTTTCCCAAGCCTCTCAAATACCAAAGGCAGGTGCAGCCAAGTTTGAAGAGGTTGTCTTCTATAATGCAAGCTAGAATACACAGAATCATGGAATCACAGAAGCACAGAATGAGCTAGGTCGGAAAAGACCTTTGAGATCATAGAGTCCAACCTCTCTGCAGAGCCCTCCTACCTTCCAACAGATCAATACACTAAGCTCCCAGCTTAGTGTCATCTGCAAATTTACTAATGAAAGCCTCAATACCCTCACCCATGTCATCAATAAAAATATTGAACAGAGCTGGCCCCAGCACAGGCCCCTGAGGGACACCACTGGTGCCTGTCCCCAGCTGGATGCAGCACCGTTCACCAGCACTCTCTGGGCCCGGCCATGCAGCCAGTTCCTGACCCAGCACAGAGTGCTCCTGTCCAAGCCTGGGCTGCCAGCTTATCCAGGAGTGTGCTGTGGGAGACAGTGTCAAAGGCCTTGCTGAAGCCCAAATAGACAACATCCACAGCCTTCCCTGCATCCACCAGTGGGGGCACCTGGTCATAAAAGGAGATCAGGTTGGTCAAACACGACCTCCCCCTCCTAAACCCATGCTGGATGGATCTGATACCCTGGCCATCCTGTAAATTCTGTGTGATGACACCCAATATAAACTGCTCCATTACCTTACCAGGTACTGAGGTCACGCTAATCCTATAATTACCGGGATCCTTCCTTCCACCTTTTTTGTGAATGGGTGTCATATTGGCCAGCTTCCAGTCATCTGGAACCTCACCAATGAACCAGGACTGTTGGTAAATGATGGAGAGCAGCTCTGGAAGCTCATTTGCCAGCTCCCTCATCACCCTGGGATGGATCCCATCTGGGCTTATAGACTTATGAACATCCAAGCGGCTCAGCAGTTCTCTTACTGCTTCCTCCTGGATAACACAGGGACCATTCTGCTCCTGACATCATCTGCCAACCCAGGAGGACAATTCTCCTGAGGACAACCTGCCTTTCTGCTGAAAACTGATGGAAACAAAGTGTTCAGTATCTCTGCCTGTTCCTCATCTTTAGGTACTAAATTCCCTCCTGCATCCAATGGAGAATGGAGGTTGTCCTTACCCTTCCTTTTGCCCTTAATGTATTTATGAAAATTTATTGTCTTTCACACAAGTTGCCAGTTTGAGTCCTAACTGAGCTTTTACCTCTCTAATTTTTTTCCTACATGCCTTAGCAACCCCCTTAAATATTTCCTGAGATCTCTGACCCTCCTTCCAAAGGTGATACACCCTCTTTCTTTCCTTAGTTCCTTCAAAAGCTCCTTGCCCATCCAGGCTGGATGTTCGCCTCATTGGTGCATCTTTTGCACACAGGGACAGTCTGTTGCTGCACCTTAAGACTTCTGTTTTTCTGAAGCATGCCCATGCTCCCTGCACTCCTTTGTCCTTAAGGGCTTCTTCCCAAGGAGCTCTACAAATAAGTCTCTTGAGTAGGCCAAAATCTGCTCTCTGGAAGTCAGTGTCTAAGTTTTATTGATGCCCCTTCTTGTCTTGCCAAATATTGAAAACTCTACAATTTCATGATCACTATGGCTCAGATGGCCTCCAGCCACCACATCTCCCACCAGCACCTCTGTTTGCAACAGAAGGTTTAGTGTAGTCCCTCCTGTAGTAGGGTCTTTCACTAGCTGTGTCAGGAAGTTGTTCTTCCACACATTCTAAGAATTTCCTAGACTGTCCATTCTCTGCTATGTTGACTTTCCAACAGATGGAAAGGTTAAAGTCTGGTAGGTTGAAGTCACCTACAAGAACAAAGGCTGGTGATCTTGAAACATCCTCCAGCTGCTTATAGAATAAGTTGTCCATCTCTCCCTCCTTGTTGGATGGATGATAACAGACTCCCAGTAGGATGTCAGCCTTGTTGGTCTTCCTCTTAATCCCTACCCATAGGTATTCAACTCCCTCTTCATTAGTTTCAATATCCATGGCATCAAAACCTCCCTAAAGTAAAGGTTTACCACCACCCCAGCTCTTCTTCCTTTCCTGTCTCTTCCAAAGAGCCTGTACCCATCCAGTGCAGTGCTGCAGCCATGTGAGTCATTCCACCACATTTCCATGATGGTGACTACACCACAGCTTTGCTGCTGCACCATGGCCTCCAGCTCTTCTTGTTTGTTACCCATGCTGTGTGCATTGGTGTACAGGCACCTCAGCTGGGCTACTGATTCCACCAATAACTCAGGCTTACCACCCTTGGGCCTGCTTCTGGAGAGCCTAATTGCATCCCCTTCCCCCTCCAAACCTCTTTTAAACCCCTCTTAATGAGTTATGCCAATTCATGGCCAAGAATCCTTCTGCCCTTAACAGAGAGGTGGAGCTCATCTGGCTTCAGCAGGCCAGGTGCTGTAAAAATTGCCCCTTAATCAAAGAATCCAAAATTCTGCTGATGACACCAGCCTTTAAGCCACTTGTTGATAATGTGAGTTCTCCTGCTCCTTTCATTCATGCAGTTCTTCACTGCATGTATTCAATTTTATTTTTAAAGAATTGTTAGGTTAACATTTTATTAATATCCAAGTTATCTACTCTATATCAACCCATAGCAAAAGAAAATGGGCTGTCGAGGTGATTCACAAAATGGTATGGAAATACATAGGTAAAAACTAGAGCCATCCTGCTTTACTCCATGGCCTTTCATAAACCTAAATACAAGAAGATTTACAAGTTTTGTGCTCCCCACCTGACGTTAAGTAGAGTACACAGTCTTCCTCTTCTTGTATTTTCCCTTCCAGCAGCTCCTTATGTGCCTTGCTGTGCCTCTTGACATTAACCCTGAATACTGGGTCTCTGTGCAAATCCCACAATGGTGGTGTTAATCCATTCCCATAAAACTCTTCAGGGATCATTAACTAAAATGAAATGAGGCTCTTGAAGAACATCTTGACAGAGTATAATTTTAAAGCATGTTAAGAAGAGGCTGGGCTTTCAAAAAGAGCTTGAAAATGGAGTATTCCAGCCAATATGCATACTTCTGAGATATTAAACAAAAGATAATTGAAATTCAGGATGCAACAGCATATGCAGTCAGACTGAGTATCTTTCTGATTAAAATAGCTGGAAAATAAATGGACACACCAATTGGAAAGTACCTTTTAAGACATCAACTGGTGCATATTTAGGGAATAAAGTCTAGTTGTTACATTAGGAATAAGAAAAATGTTGAAAAGGTAATAAAAAATTGGTAGAACAGGAAATATAGATAATAGAACAGATGAACAGTAACGCATTATATACTTAGAAATATATAATCACATCTCAAATCTGTCCATTCTAGCAGCATTGGAGAATGGGAGTCTTTGAAAAATGGCTCTATACCAGTAAGTTCTTGGGATTCTGTTACTATTATCAAGCTTAAAAATGTTGGTTTTGCTTAAAAAATTTTAAACATACCCCCCCAAAAATAGGCAAATTGTATTTTCTCC
Organism: Pycnonotus jocosus; assembly: GCA_013400435.1. Taxonomy (NCBI): domain Eukaryota; kingdom Metazoa; phylum Chordata; class Aves; order Passeriformes; family Pycnonotidae; genus Pycnonotus; species Pycnonotus jocosus. The sequence goes on along the minus strand of VWYP01009712.1, from coordinate 8,916 downwards.
TCAGTGACACTTCTGATGAGCATTTTCTCAGAATACATTCAGTGGATTTAATTTCAGGAAATTATCTGTTGAATCATTACTGCTACAATATGGCATACGTATTCTACTGACGAGGTCAGAGACAAAAGGTGACATGCAGATACTTCAGTAAATGTCATACAATTATCCTCCTCCCAGTCACTTCAAGCATTCATACTTTTCCCCTCTGCTTCCAAATACTGACTGCCACACAGGTAAGTGTAACCTGTTCTCCAGTTAGGCACAGCCACTGGAAAAGGGTCCTGAAGAGGATCATGTTTATAGCTTTAGGTGACTTACCAGCTCTGCAAAACTCAGTACCCTCATGCCTCTGCTCTTAAACCTCTCACAGGCCACATTTCTGACTCTCTACAGAAAAAGGAGGCAGAAATATTTAGGAGATAAAGATAGCAATATTTAGTGATTAAATCAAGAGTTTCAGTTTTGCATGAAAACCTAAACCACCTTGATGAAGGATTGCAATAGTTGGTATTGCAGCTGTTAGGCTTGTTCCACTGAAAGAAGGAAACAGCTTTCTGTAACTGTAGGAATAGCAGTTTGAGATGCAGAACTAAATGGAACTAGTGTGCAAATGTGGATATAACAAAAATGGCTTTCAAATAAATAAACCTGAATTACTGAAAGTACATAAGGTTATAACAAAACTATAGGGGTTTAATTACAAGAGGCAGAACAGTATTCATAATGTTTATTTCAAAAAGGAGACCTGAAGCAGCAGAGAGGGAATTTTTAAGGGTTGTCAGGAAGGAAAACCTTTATAGTAATTCAGCACTTTTGGACTACTACTGTGCCCCTTCTGTTAACCACTTTCATGGAGGTACTATAATAAATGCTGAAATTAGCTTCACAATGTAATGCACATGGTTACATGAAAACAAATCCAGGAGCATTTCCACTACTACAAGGCAGTGACAAGAGCTGGGGAAACGCCAAAGGAGATTTAATCTCTACTACTCATAAGAAGTCATTGTTTTCCAGAAGGGATGTAATCCAAAAATAAAATGTGTTTTCATTTCTCTTGTTCATTTACCAATAAGCATTCCTGATATTTGTGCCAGGCAATGTTTTGAAGTTATCTGTCACTTTTTACTAACCACCAACAAAAAAATTATCTTTCTAGGGATGTAAAAAGAAACAAATTTGGCCAGGGAGGTGAGGTGGGGAACAAAAACTGAAAAAAGCATCCCCCCAAAACCCAGCAGCTATTTCAGATACGCCATTCATATTCTGCAGGATTCAGAACCATCTTGCACACTGGTTACCAGGGAAACCTCTCTCATGCATTCTAAAATCCCACATGTTAAAAGCACATTCTGGAGAATTTTTCCCTGCTGATGACAGGGAATATGATTCAGAATAAGAGTTTTTCCATTTCCAAAGTTAAACTAACAGAGAGAGAGGCTCCAAATGTATTTAATAATAACTGTCAAAAATTCTGTAGAGAAAAAAAAACACCTTAAAAATTATTTATAAGTCCATATGCAGTATTGCTATGCATATGAATGTCTGTTTCTGGCACGACTTATTCGACACCTACATAACTTGCTACTTCAATGTTTTTTTTGCTAAAGGTGGAAATTACAATATATCCTCAAATCAGCCTTTAAATGATGAGTCTTAGAAATTAAAAAAATTAAATACATAATTGCTTAGTGAGGAACAATTTAATAAAGTTAAAGTTCCATGTCTCATTCCAGCATTTCATGCTATAGAAATGCAGGACCAAGTTAGTCTTAATTCCATCATTCTAAGTAATGCCAAACATCTTGAAGGAAATCATGGGAACAAAATCAGCATTGGAGCCAAATAGTACAACCTCTGGTCAAACCCTCTAAGGTTTTGCTCATGTGATATGAAGCTTTCTAAAACATTTCACATGCTTAACAAGCAAAAGCTACTGTCCCCATGCCCAAAAGAGCCTGCTACTGTTGAAAATATAAATGCTAGAAGTATTTCTTTAAAAATTTTATTAAAAAATAGAAAAGGTAGATTATAGACAATGCAGACACAAGTGTGTATGTGTGCATGTGTGCATATGTATCCTATAAAACTGATAGTAGCACCTGGGTGGGCTTTAAATAGAAGTAAAACCAAAACTTCTCAATTAGGAGCAACTTCCCTCAATAATTCTCTGATTAATCCTCAGTTGTGCTTGGGAGACCATAACTGGACCCATAACTCCAGGAGTGGCCATGCCAGCACGAAGAGGGGGAAGGCCACCTCCTTCCACCTGCTGGCTGCACTCCTCCTAATGCACCAGCATACAACTACCCTTTGCTGCCTCAGTGGCACACTGCTGGCTCATGTTCATTTTGCTGCTCACCAGAACCTTTCCAAAGGTGTTTTCCAGCAAGTCAGTCTTAGTGACTATCTGGTGCACTGGGCTGTTCCTCCCCAAGAGTCTGCTCTTTCCTTTGTTTTACATGAGGTTTGCTTTCACTGCATGAGGTTTCTGTCAGCCTGTTGAGGCCTTGATAGCAGCACAAACCTTGGGTTTGTCAGCCACCCCTCCCACTGTGGTGCCATCAGCACTGGCATCCAACATTCCACGATTCCATGCATAAGGAAGAGGTTAAACAGGACTGAAAACACTATAGCCCTCTGTGGCACAGCCCAAGTTACCCGAGCCCCAACTATGCTTTGTGCTGATGGCAATCAACACTCACTGCAGCTGGGCAGCGCTCAGTGCACCTCACTGGCTGCTCTTCCAGTGCATCACTCACCAGCCTCTGTGTCAGGATCTGACACCAGCCAGGGTTACATCACTCATTATTAAGTGTGAATATTCCCCAAATAACATGCTTTTCCCACAGAACAGAGGTCACACCCCTCTCACTCAAGCTGGCTGCCTGGGGCTGTTGTACACTAGGTACACAAGGCATGTCAACTTGTCCACACCAAAACCCAGCTTTTGAGACCAAACAAGAAAGTGGAGGGAAGAGGACTGCACAGCCAAAACCACCAAGTCTCACCACTTCTGTGACAGGCAGAAAATATGGTGGGGGTGTGGAAACAGTGAGTATTGAGATCCAGAACAGAAGTGGAAAAATTCTCTCACTTCTTTCGGGATGAACTACAGCTGGATTTAGAGACAGAAAACCAAACCAAACAAAAAACCCTAAACCACTCTACTTGTCCTCTAATGCTGGCAGTTGCAATACAGAAAAATATCATATGCAATGCAAAAAAACCCACCCCCCCAAAAAAAAAACCTAATCAAAAAGGTGAAAACCCCACCAAACCAATAATAATCTAATGAGGTCATTAACATTGACCATTACTTCTACATTTTAAAATATTCCTCAAAATCTTAAAAAAAAAATTAGAACTCCTATAAGAATTAGAGAATCTAAATGCCACATTACTGATTAATTTAATGAAAATGCAGATGATGATAGAGCTGCTCTAATACATAATTGAAAGTGTTGTACAGGAAGACTGGAACAAGCATGCAGAAGGTAGGCAGGCCAGAGCAGCCCGCATTTTATAGCACAGCAATGTTCCTCTCCTTCGTGACAGTTTTGCTTATTTCAAAATCATCCTTCATGATTAAAATTCAAACTTCATACATTGTTTTTATTTATTTTGGCAAGATCACATCAGTAATTTTTTAATATGACAGAAAGAGAGAAATTTGTTCTTTACATAGCTACAGAGGCCATGGTATAGAGGCAAGATTGGAGTTGCAGCAGTGGGGACAGACTGGGGAATGACTGGCTGGAGTGAAACCCCAGAGAAGCCAACCTGAGAGTCCTGGTCAATGACTAGTTGAACATGAGCCAGCAGTGCCCTGGCAGCCAGGAGGGCCAGCCCTGTCCTGGGGTGCATCAGGCCCAGCATCACCAGCCAGGCAAGGGAGGGGATTGTCCTGCTCTGCTCTGCTCTGAGCTGGGGCAGCCTCACCTCCAGTGCTGGGGGCTGGTTTGGGTGCCACAGTACAACAAACATATTAAACTGTTAGAAAGTGTCTAAAGGAGAGCCATGAAGGGCCCATAGGGAAGGGCTTTGAGGGAAGCTGTGTGGGGAGCAGCTGAGGCCACTTGGTGTGTTCAACCTGGACAAGACTGAGGGGAGATCTCATTGCAAGTCTGAAACTTCCTCTTTACTCTTTTACTCTTTTACTCTTTTACTCTTTTACTCTTTTACTCTTTTACTCTTTTACTCTTTTACTCTTTTACTCTTTTACTCTTTTACTCTTTTACTCTTTTACTCTTTTACTCTTTTACTCTTTTACTCTTTTACTCTTTTACTCTTTTACTCTTTTACTCTTTTACTCTTTTACTCTTTTACTCTTTTACTCTTTTACTCTTTTACTCTTTTACTCTTTTACTCTTTTACTCTTTTACTCTTTTACTCTTTTACTCTTTTACTCTTTTACTCTTTTACTCTTTTACTCTTTTACTCTTTTACTCTTTTACTCTTTTACTCTTTTACTCTTTTACTCTTTTACTCTTTTACTCTTTTACTCTTTTACTCTTTTACTCTTTTACTCTTTTACTCTTTTACTCTTTTACTCTTTTACTCTTTTACTCTTTTACTCTTTTACTCTTTTACTCTTTTACTCTTTTACTCTTTTACTCTTTTACTCTTTTACTCTTTTACTCTTTTACTCTTTTACTCTTTTACTCTTTTACTCTTTTACTCTTTTACTCTTTTACTCTTTTACTCTTTTACTCTTTTACTCTTTCACTCTTTTACTCTTTTACTCTTTTACTTTTTCACTCTTCTCTTTACTCTTATGATCAGTGACAGAATCTGAGGGAATGGCCTGAAGCTGTATCAGAGGAGGTTTAGGTTGGATATCAGGAAAAGGTTTTTCCCCCGGAGGGTGTTTGGTCACTGGAACAGCTCCTCAGGGCAGTGGTCACAGCACCAGCCTGAGAGAGTTCAAGAAGAATCTGATCAGTGCTCTCAGGTGTGTGGTGTGACTCGAGGTGTCCCGCACAGGGCCAGGGGTGGGACACAATTATTCTGATGACTCCTTTCCACTTCAGAATATTCTGTGGTTCCATGATTTTATATCACAATCATTTTTAAATGTCATCAATTTTTATGACAATTTTATGTAAAAAAAAGTTACTTAAAAATACAAAGATTAAATAATAAAAAAAAAAGAAAAATAAATAAACTCAAAGGTCCACAACCACCAGCATCACCAAAAAAAA
>VWYP01009710.1:1026482-1135579 GCA_013400435.1 Pycnonotus jocosus | reverse complement strand
TCACATCCCTTATCACTCACCAGGTGCTGGGAAAGTTGAATTGTCCAGATACCTGTCTTCTAAACTAAGACACTTACAAATACTGAGGCTTGGCAGGGCCAGCAGGTAATTAAACAGCCAACCTTGGCAGTTATCAGTAAATAAATGCTATTCTTCTCCAGAAACTTTCTCCATATCCTAAAAAAGATCAGGTTTTCCATGTTACACCCAATAATTTGCTCTCAAGGTTTTCTGTGCAATTGATTTCCACCAGGCCAGAAAGCAGGTAATCAGCTGAAGGCTCTGTGGTGGGTAACTCGACAGACAGTTAAAAGCTTTAAAAATATTTTTTCTATGACCTGCTAAAGTTATTTAGGTTTCCTTCAAGGTTTGTAATACAGCTCTATACGCTGATTTATTTAGATTATTTTCCAGTATACCTTGAAAATCACAGAAAATAGAAATAAATGGATAAAGCATAGACTGCAAGGATGCATTGCTCCAGACTGTCTCCTTGGCTTCATTTTCACATAAGCACAGAAACAATGGAAAACACTAGCTTAAGCATAATAAATTACTGTATTACTGAATAACAAGAAGTACAAATAATACATGTGCAGTTCAGAAATTTGGATTTTTCATTAATCTTGTAGAAAGATGTGATCATTATCAACTTCACAATATTTTAAGATGACTGTTAACATGTAAGGTCTTACAAAAATTCATCTCTCTGATTTCATTCTCTGAGTTTTGAGGGAAACTCCACCTCCTACCCAGCAAGGAAAGCTGAAGAAACTTCAGAGGGAAATCTCCAGCTGATATATTACAGCTATAAAATTTAGCACATAAATTGTTGCAGGGACTCTTATACATTTAGTGCAGCAATCCTCGGATCTCTATGACAACAATCCCAACAGATGCTCTCTGAATCCTGCTGATGTACAAGGCACTTACTGTGCTTCTAATGGGAAAACCATTATGCTGATTCCCACAGATTATTTTTGGAGTGAGAAATAACTTGTTACGATATTTTACTAAGAATATAGAGAGAATATTGCACTGAAACACATAAAATGTTCTAAAATTTGAGATATCTGAGTACAGAAACAAATGCAGGAGTTCGTGGTGATGTCAGTGCTCTCCTGCCCCTTCCTTCTCTCCTATGGAAGATCGTTAGGAATTAACTGGTTTGGACCTAGAATAGCTCCAGGAAGCCCAACCTGCAGTTCAACCTGCATCAAATTAGAGTTAGAAAAGAAATCCCCTCCCCTTTCACTCCAGCTGGGCTGCTCACCAGCCATATCCCTATTTGCCCATCTATTTATGATGAGAGAATCAGTGGAGAGCTGCTCCAGTTTTGTTCCATAAGACTGGAAGCTGTCAGAGGTGTCTGTCAGTCCCTTGGTCCCTCTGCCAGGGCAGTGGCCACATGCACTGCTGAAGCCATGGGCAGAGTCCTTTAAATGGCTCAGCCCACAGAACCCCATTTTCTTTCTTTTATTTTTTTCTGAAATAGGAATGGATTGAAAGCAGCCTCCCCTGTTAGCAGCAATGCCTGTTTCCATGGCACCCAGAGCAGCATGATGGCCTTGTTATAACAAAAACTCTAATAAATTTCAACAGATTGCTGGGAATTGCTTTTTCCCCCCCTAAACACAGACATCCCTCCATTCCTGGAACCACCTCCTATATCATCCAAAACTCTATGGTGAAGTCAAACTCTTTATAATGATAGTTTTTAAACGAGACATAAAATAGAATATGCATCCCTCAGAGAGAAAGAGAGAAAAGGAAAACTCTCAAACCTTATCAATTTTTCTTAGTTATCATGGACTTGACAGAGCTCTAAATATGCTTGTCTGATGAATCCTACCTGTGCAGTATCTGTTCACAGCCACATGAAAGCAACCATGGACAGGCTCAGAGACAGAACACCTTCTCCCTTGAACTGTGCTCCCAAAAAGCTGATAAGCTGCTGTGCTGCCCTGTGAATTTTTGAAAAGAGATTAATGAACATGGGCATTTTACACTTAAATACACTTTTCCTTACTCTGATACTAATTTCTCTAAAACCTCATGAATATGTAGCACTGTCTTTTAGTTCTTTTTAGGGTCTTCTATACCAGGTTGTGTGATTTTTAGATTTCTTTGGTTTCTAAGGTGTTGGTCCTGAGCATCCTTTGATTTTATGTACAATTATAATTGATTGAACATTGAGGAGCATTTATGATACTGGGAAAAGCAGTGGAAGAGATTGGGCTTCTCACAGTTGCAAAAGTAACTGAAAAAAATCTGTACATTTTCCCTCATGCTTTGTTAATTATCCTGGTGACAGCCAGCCTGTATGACACTGGCCTGGAAAGAAAATCAGATTTCAAAACTGAGGAGAAAACCAAAAGCAGTATTCAAATTATTCTAAGGGAAAAAAAAAAAAAAAAAAAAAAAAAAAAAAAAAAAAGTAGAGTAAGCAGTACTAACACTGCATTTGAGAATTCTGTATTATGGAAGATTCTGTGCTAAATTCAGAGTAGCTGTTTGCCAGACGTGTCCTCAGTGTTGAGCATTACGAAGTTCTTACATTAAAGAGCATCAATAAATGTTTGACCAGAGCATTTCTCCACATCCTGTTCTCAGTTCAGTGCCTGTTACTGCATCTGCTCTACTCTCTATACACCAGCACCTCAAAGATGGTGACTCAAGACTCAAAATATGTCTTTTAACACTGCAATTCAGTTAAAGAATAATACAAATTTTAGATCCTGCAGAACCACAGAACTGCATATTCTTAAACATGTCTTCTAGGCACACTGAAAAATACGAAGTTGGAAAGCCTCAACTGAATTTCAAAGAGAAATTACATTTAGGTATTAACATTTCTCTATGTACAAATCTTGTCAAAAGTAACTGTCCTACAGGTAATTGCACAGAAAAATATCCAGAGATAAAATCACATGAGCTTAACCAAACATCACCTCAAAGGAAATGATCTTTGGGAACCACAGGAAGGAAAATATGGATAGGGAATAAAGTGAGACCAGTGTTCTTTAGGAACAGTAACTTAATCACTACAGTTACTGACAGATCATTTCACTCTGAGAAATAACATACATTAAAACCATAGAAGAATTCCTCAGTGCTTTGGGAGACACTGCTGTAACTCATCTAAATTACCACTAAGAGTTTAAAACTGCACTTTGGCACCCCAGGCTCTACCATATGGTTTGCATCCTCACTTCTTGAGGAGCTGCACACGTGTTCTGCACAGGCACAGGGTGTGTGTTCAGAGAAAACACAGCCCCAGCAAGTCTCCATTTCATCCACAAAGGGTTTAATAAATGACTGAAATTACTCCAGTTTAGCACATCATTATAAATAATTTTGCAGCCCTAATAGTCTCTTGTTCAGACATTAAAAGGACAATAAAACTGCTTAGGAAGTGTTCTCTCCACTTAAGAAGCACAATGGTATTCACCAAACTTAGTTTAGCTTCTGCAGAATTGTCAGGAATGTTAATAAACTGAAGTGGTTGATGAGTCTATTAATTTTGGACAGTGTGATTTATATTCTGATACCCTTTAGAAAGTTGCCCAGATAAAACTCCTCACTGACTGATTTTGTACACTGTTCCCAGCACTCCAGTAGCTTTCCTTCCCTTCCCTACCCTAGACTGGACTTTTGCCCTGGAGATGAGAAGCCCTCTGCATACCCTTACTCAGCTGTGTCCTGCCTGCTGGAGGGGTCCAAGCAAACATGCCAGTGATGGATGACAGCGATTTTCCTCCAAGTGTATGGAAAACATGACCAAGCAACTTCCTCCAAGGCCTTTCTGCTTGGGTAATCCTAGACAGACTGCTCCCAGGAGTGGGCAACCACATCCTGCCTTCAAGCCTTGAAAAAACTGCCACCATGCTGGCTGAACTCCACCTTATGGATTTCTGGTTTTCATCTTTCCTGTTTGTTTGACAGACTGAAGGATTGGAACAAGCAAGGGATTAGTGTTTGGTTTGTTTTACAATGCTGCAAAAACTTATTTTGCTGGCATCGCACATGACCCACCCTCCAGGGAGGGACACTGTGCTGCTGTCACCAGTTTTGCTGTGACACCTTTACCACTGGCTGAGCAAGACAACATCCAATATCACATCTTACTCTCAGCACAGCCCTTCCTCACCTCACTGAAAGTATCCCAGCCATCCTGTTGATCTGTGTTGGCTAAATGGCAAAAAGCTACACTGTCTGTCCCCTCCATCAGATTTCTCTGGTGCCATGGGGGCTTTAGATCAAACCAAAGCCATATAGTTTGTCCTGAAATTATATACATTGGGTTTTCAAAATGCATCTCTGCAGCAAAGTGTATTAAATACCACTGAGGGAATATTAAACAACTCCAGAAAGAACTGGCATTCTACCTAATTTCTTTGTGTCTCAGGCAGGTAAATTATTAGGAATTTGCTATTGGAGAGTAAAACATTTCAATCTTCCACAAGATAACAGTAATAAGACGTGACAACAACCATAATTTGTGCATTAGGATAGATCAAAAGAGCTGTTTAAGTGTATGACATTTTGTAAACCTGTGACATGGCTCAGGCGGTACTGTGCTGCAATTGCTACACGTGCTCCTTTCCTCCTTTTCCCCATCTTGCTGGGGAAAGCAATTCCTACACCTTCAACTATAAACCAAAATAAATGAGAGGGAGAAATTATTTCTGTTTGATGTGCTCTGCTTCTCACCACTCTATAATTTAATCCAATGTTGCTGCTCCACACAACTGATGTGATTTATTGGACTCTCTAGCAGCTAATTTTTTTTTTTAATTGTTATCTTATTGATTAGATTTTTCATATACTTCACATTTACTTGCTTCTATCTCCTCAAAAAAACTTTCCACTCTTCATTTTGTCCACAGTGCAGTTCTACCTAGTTAAATATTGTAACACATAATTTTATACAACATAGAATGAATGCAAGGTTCATGGTCAATTTGAAAGATTAAAAGTAAGATTTAAATTCTCCTGGCAGAAAGTGACTTCTGAAAAAGTTAATTATTCCTCTTTATCTCAGATTTACCCCTTAAAGCTGTCTGCTAAATCACAAGAGATCTGATAGGATTTCACTCTTCACTCCTGGCCACAGAATGGCAGAGCAGAATTTTAAAAGATCAAATAGTGTGTGAAACATGAAGAGTTATTGCTACTACTAACAAAGTACCAGGGATAAGTCCTGCTTTCAATTATTCCTGAAGATACTCCACTGAGTCTGATCCCCTATCGCTCTGCATAATATATACATTTAAATCTACACAAAGTGGGTTAGAAATCACTCCTGGTCTACTCTGCAAACATTTCAGCTTGAAGTGACACCAATAAAGAGCCACAAGAGAGACACTTTTTTCTAAAAAAGATGCTTTAGGCTAACAGAAAATATTATCAATAAACCTTCTGTGAATTTGAGGAGGGGAAAAATAAGCTGTATTTCTAATGTGCCCTGTCAAGGCAGCTGGCTACAGTTCTCATTGGGTTTAATGGGATGTATTTGGTTTCTGCTGAAAACAGAGTGGCAATGGAACATCAGTTTCACAGAATATGTTTTTAACATGTCTTATCTTAGAGATTATTATCTCATATAATGTGATTTCTGGAGTGGTACTAGCCCTGGAAAATCCCAGAGACATGCAGCCTGTGACTGGGAGAGGCAAAGCACAGTTGCATTGCCTGTACTCACAGGGAGAGAGCAGAGGAGAAGGAAAAACACCTGCCTGTGCATGTCCTCAGGAAGCTGCTGCCCTCAGCCCTTGGGCTCCCTGCAGAGAAGGTTCAGGCCTCAGGTGAGCAGGAGGAGAAGGACTGATCCTCAGAGCCACCTCCTGGCTGGATAGGCTGCGGTGGGGTGACCATCAGTCTGCTGGGGGCTCAGGGTGGAGAGAAGGGTCAGTGCTGGATGAGGATCACCCACGGGACTACAGAGGGTGCCAGCACTGGGCATTGGCTGCAGGGCACTCTGAGGGGAGTCCAATGCCCACAGATGGTTCCAGTGGGCCACTCCAGAGGCTGTGAGAGACAGCAGAACTGAGCCCTGTGGGAACGCTTCTACAGCACATGGTGCTGTGTCCTCATGAATGGTGTCAACTCTGATAAACAAGGAAGATCCCGCATTCTGTCCAGGAGCGAGATAAAAGTTCTGTGGGACGTGCTGTGAGAATATCTGCTGCTTGTACATGTGGTAAAAAAATACAGGGTTGAATTGGGGCTTGGCAGCGTTTTTATAGGAGACTTTGGAGGAGGAGGTTTGTGACATGACCTTTGCAGCAGCCGATGGGCTGATTATCTCAGCAGCCCATCAAAGCCTCACCACCATCACTGCCTCCCCCACATCCTTCCCCAGGGCTTTGCTGCCAGTGAGTTCTGCAGTGACTCGTGGCTTTCCACAAGCCACTTGGGGTGACAACCCGGAATCCATTCTCTGGTCTCTGCTTGTGCCTGGCAGAGCCTGCAGAGCCTCGCACACCTACCCCAGACACCTCCCTGCTCCCTGCTCCCGTGGGGCTGCAGGTGAGGCTACCTGGCACTGCCTGGGCACTGGGAGGGACAGCTGGCACCTCCTGGAGCCACAAAGGCACCTGGCAGGAGGAAAGGGGGAGCGGCGTGGCTGCAGAGGGCTCATGTCAGTCATCTCCATGCCCCAACACCCAGGTCCATGGCAGAACAAAGGCTCTGGTACCTTGCACAGCATTAGGCAATGTGAGAACATCTCCACCAGGATGAAATGTTTCCATGTTATCTAATTAGGTGTGACTTATTTATTAAGTTAGAGCTGTACAGTTATAATGCAATCATACTGTAACTAACGATTTTGGTCAATCCTACAGGAAAAGAGGCAGCGTTGAAAATAAGTTGCATTCCCAGCACTGCCTGTTCAGCCCTCCTCCTGCACAAAAAACCAGGGTTGTCTTCTGCCAAGAGAAATGGAATCAAACAGCTCCAGACATCTGTGAGCCTTGTAGTGGAGATTATTTTCCCAGAAACAAGACCATGGATTCCACAAAAAATATTATGGCTTTTCACGCATTGGATACCAACAACACAGCAATGAAATCATAAATACAAAGATGGGGAAACTGCTTGCAATAGGGTGTTAAATGGATTCATTTGGCCTCTTGGTTTTTCTTTGTTAATTCTTTATGAGCTGATTTGAACAAATGCTACTTATTCGACCACTAATTCGTGCAAAGATATTTCTATCTATAGACCACTTGCAAAGGATGCACTGCTACTGCTGCCTCACAGTGTAAGCAGTCACATAAATTATATATTATGAACTCTATTTCCTGATCAGAGACTTGCTGCAAACAAAGATGATGCACTCAAGAAGTATCACATCTCTCATGACCAAACTGTTGCCCATGGGGCTCAGTGAGAATTCTCAGTGCAGTTGTGCTCATGTATTCCCAGATTCTTGGTGCAAAAACACTTTTGTAACAGTACAACTGGCTGGAATGATTCCTATTAACTTCCCAAATGATGAGTTTTTGGAGCATCACTTTCAAATAATATTACAATTGCAAACATAATGTGAAGTTTGTGACTGCAGAATAAATCCTGCTCTATTAAATTAATAAACAAAGCTGACAGGATATTAAACTGAGTCTCCACGAAAACAATTCTTTGTGGTCTCCTGTGCAGGTTCCTCAGCTCAGAGCTTGATTAGACACAGCCATCGAGAGCAACCAAGAGCTAAGAGCTCACCCAGGGAGGAGACCAAGGAGTCCAGCCCAATTCCACCCTAAATTATTTCTGTTTGCTTTTTGTTTACTTATGTTGTTTTTTCCAACACTGCCAAACTCACATGCTTTAGACACAAAACTGCCAAGTTTTTAATCTATGAGACAGAAGCAGGAAAACTTAAACCAGTAAAAAGCCACAAAACCAAACACCAAAGGTTAAGTACAACCCAAAAAGGAACAGTCAACAAGCTGATCCTGTCTAGGTGATAAACTATTAGTAGATATAATAATTTAAAAGCTGGTCTTCATAATTTTTCATGTTTTGTCCCATAGAGCTTTTGCAATTGCAAGGAATACTTGTGAAATACATTATCCATGGGAATAGTCCATGTCTGTCTCTGTGTGGGGCTGTAATGCTTTTGTCTCCTGCTGTATACAAGTAAGCACTTATGTACACAAAGAGATGAGGACAGCTTGTGAAAGAACAAGGAACAGTCTCAGGCTTTACACTGACACATTGTTTAGACCTGTTATAAAACAGACTTCGAGAATGAGGGGGGACTTTGTAGCTGCAGCCTTCCTAAGACCTGAAGCCAGCCTTTGGAGATAAGGCAGAACCTGGCAAACTGGGATGCCATAATTGTACTGCTGGGTGTGATTCATCCATCCTAATAATACACTTACATTGATGCCAGTCCCTGAGAAATAATCTCCAGACTCCACAGTCTTATATGCATAATTTAAGAACATGATTAAGACAACTGGATGTTTCCTGGGGGGAATACTTAGATTTAGGTTCAGTACTGCTCAACTTTGCAACAGACAAAGCTAGCTTCTACACATATCAAAACATATAGTAAGTTACAAATTTCAGATTTTGGCAGGGGGATCATATTCATATCAGTATGACAGTAAAGCATTTAAACTGCAGCTGATTTAGGTTCTTAACCCACCAGTGAATGAATCAAATTTCAAATCTGATATAAAGCATTTTTACTCTTCCTTATTCCTTTCTATATTTTAATAAGTGTTGAAGTTTTCCACGCCTGCTATAGTTTTGATCAGCTATCTCTATATTGCAAGGAAAACCTGTAACTTTTGCATTTTAATATTTTAATAAGTTTTTCATCTTTTGAGTAAGGTTATTGCCTATTTTCAACCATATGAATTTTTCATGTAAGTTCAGCCAGGATTTCTTTTAAAATGTTCAAGAATTAAATCAATTACAGGTCTGTCCTGCTAGGAAATTCTTTCAGGATCTGATACAGAGAGCATAGCAAATACTGCAACAAATTTGAAAATTCTCAAAGGGGGTATAAACAACAAACTAAAAACTTGCTGGTTTACACAACAGAGGATAGAGACATTGATGGACAATTTTACCAACATGGTATGGTAAAAGTTAGCAGCAACCCTACTGAGGGAAGCGCAAAGTTAGGAAGATTTCCTTTGGAAGAATAAACAAGTGAAAATACCTATTCTATCTGTGTTCAGAGTTCTACCTCCCACTCTGCTGGACAGGAGACATTTCCTTCTCACAGAGCCTGTAAACCATAGAAAGTGGTTTTCACCATAATAAGAATTTCTAAACTACAGCAGATTCAGGCAAGAGCAGCAAATTTTCTGAAGGATTTACTTATGGAAGTTAAAGTAATTTATTTGGAGGATTATAAATGTCTGCTCAGACTTCTGAACCTTAAGGCACTCTTTGATCTCCAGGGAAAGACAGAAGAGTCCAGGGATCTGCATCAGCTGGGGGCTGAAGCAGTGCTGGAGCTTGGGGATGTCACCCACAGCCTGCACTCCTGGCAGAGCCCATCACCTCTGTGGGGTCTGGAAGAATTGGCATACAAACCTCTGTCCGACAAACTCTACTTGGGATTGCTGACTCTCCTCCTGCCCCCTTGGATTGGGGGTTATAGGTTCAGCTGGTTGGTTTACTTACGCATTGAACTAAATCCCCACAGCACAGTGGCAGAGGTTTGTCCCTCTGCTCCAGGCATTGTGTCACAGCTCTGCATCATTCTGAGTCAGTAAAAGTAGCAATTCACTTCAGATTTTCACAGGCATCACACTGACCCAAAGCAATCCCTTCAAAATTCCGTGAGCATTTGCAGCATCCTTATTATTCAGCATTTTTGAGCTGCTAAATCTGGGAACAGCTGTGGATAGATGCTTGGAGGATTAGGCTGTACTTTGCTAATAAGACCTGACTGCAGCATTTCAGGAAACAGTGAAAGTCATTCTATAAATAGTGAAGATTTCAGTTACAAAATGCTTTTACATATATTAAATCAAGATGCCGTAATTAAAGTAACCATTTCAGAGGAATGGATAATAAGGAAAAAGTAATTAATAATCTCTTACCTCGTGTGGCTCTGAGAAAAGAATCTGATTGAGTCAAGCTAAAAATGCTCTGCAATTGAAACAAAATAGTTTTATTTTCATTGGTTTAAAATAAATTACTGGTGGAGAAAATGATAAGGAAAAAATACAAGTCTATTACTAATATACACTGCTATAGGTCTTCTAAGGTTTTTCTAAGCATATCACAGTGTTTTCATAATCACAATCAAAATAGCTGGTTAAGTGAGTGATGCAATTACAATTACAGAATTAAAATGTTTCAACCATTTTCCTGCAGATTTGGAACGGCTCCTTAAAGCATCTGAAGTGTCAGTGGAGTGCCAGGATTCTCTCCAGTCAGTGACTGTCTGCTGTTTGCAATCAGTCTCCACTTTGTCATTCTGCTTCTAATAAAATATTAATGTAATCTGATGAAATTATCCCCCTTCCAGCCCCATGTGTGCTTTGGAGTCAGTGTTGTGTTTGCTACTGCTCAAAGTGGGTTCACAGGGCTCCAAGGAAGCAATAGATGCTGAGAGATCAAAAGGTGACAATTTAAAAATTATACTTGAAGCAGCATTTTTAAATACATCATAGCATTATAAAGTACAGAGTCACTCTGTCCTAGGACACAATTCCTGAGATCCCAGAGGCTTTCTGGTGACAAGAAATATTTGAGATCCCCACCATGCTGTTGCTTTTGTCCAAGCAGGGCTTCAATTGACAGCAATAAAGATGGATACCATGAACATCAGAAATCTGTAAAGAAATTAAGTTACCTTAACAGAACAGTGGTGTAATTAGTCACAATTAGTGGAGCTATAAATTGTAAGTGATTAAAAATGAGGCTTAAATAAAGATGGTGAATTTGACTAAAAATGTTTCTGTTAGAAAGATTTGACCTTCTTACCCATTAAATCTGAACATTAATCTACAGATAAAAATCAAGTTACAATTGAACAGAGACAATTACATTTCAATTCTGGTTGACAGTAAGCTCAGGTTTCAAATCTAATACAGTTATTTTGTGACCTCAGGCACCTCATCTAAAGTCCTTTCCATCTCTAAATGAAGATAGTACTTCCCTGCCTTTGTGAAGAGCTTTGAATCCTTGGCTGAATTGTTATTATTTATGTGTACAGCCCTGAAAACATAACTCAACAGGATGGCTGTGTTTGCACATCGGAGTCTGGATGGTATTGTGAGCAAAATATTTACTCTCTTTGCACCCAAATAAATTTTGCCGGAAATATTGCAGCAGATGACTACTAACACTTTGCTTGCTTGCTTGTTTTTCCAAGAGAATCCTAAATTAAGCTCTGAATCCTTCCAAAATGTATGTACGTGACTTCTGCCACAAAAATCAATCCACTGAAATCCATGGGATTGGTCATATGCTTCTGTTAATGCTTAAGTGCACAGCAGCAGCACAATCATAACTTAAGGGAGCACCAAATATCAAATTCATTTTTAATCCATACGAAGTCATCAGACACTAACCCCACCCCAATGCCTTTGTCCTCATATATCCCAGTTTGTCACATTCCCACTGACGTCTTTGGATCAATGTGTGATTAACTTCATTAACAGATGAAAAACACAAGTTTTTCATTCACTACAGATTCTGGCTGTCCTCTATAAAGAATTGCCTGATCTCATCCTCTGGGGTTTTAAAGAGTTCAATAATAAGGAAAGGAATTAGGTGTTGAGTATTGGCAGGGTTTGACAGATACAAATTAATAGTGATGACATCAGTGAATATGTTATCTAATTAAAAAGAGAAAAAAACAAAGATTGGTAAATAAAGATTGGAAATGTATAAGCATGAAAGGAAGAGCTCTCTTTCAGTCTAAGAAGTTATCAAATTACCTTCCCTCAAGCTTGGGAGCACTGCCCTGTTTCCAAGTGACAGCTCTACACAGATTACTCTCCATGAGTGAGGGAAGGTGATGCCAATTCAGCAGTGAAGCACAGGGCAGGAGAGCACATCCAGGGTGTCATTGGGCAGTGTGACAGCACAGCCACGGGATCAGCACGTTTATGGAGCTGCACAAACACCCGGAGAGGCCTCTTGGTGATGCACATTCCAGTGATGGAAGGAAGTCCCTCAGCACTTCCTCTCATGCTGGAGATGGTTTGAGCAACAGCTCCAAAAATCTCAGGGACAAGCTGTGGTGAGATGAAACATGGCGGTTCTTTTCCTTTTGGATTTTTTGCTTGCACAGTCCAGGCGCTGCTTCCCACTCCAGCTGCAGACGTGGCTCACACAAAATCACCATTCCAAGTGCCCTGTCAGTAAACTGACTCAGCAGGGACCAGAGAGCCAGACTTGTAAAATGTGCTAGTTCTCCAGCCCCTGATTCCCAGAGAAGCCAGGGAGCACAGCCTTAGTGCTGAAGTCCAGAAACACCTCTCTGGGCTGTTTTTCGCCAATACCTGCCTGAAGCTGGTGCATGCTGACTTGTGTTGCAGAGGTCTGTGGTGAGACTTGTGCATTATCAGCTTTCACATTTCTGAAAGATTTTCCTGTCTCCTAAACTGCTGGTGCCATTCTGGAAACATGGATGAGAAGGTGCGCCTGAAATATATCCTCCATCACCACTGTTTGCTTGCTGTGACAATAAGGATTGGCACACAAATATCAGCCATCTTGGGAGTGAGGCATTTTTCTCACCTCCTGAGAAGGGGATGGAATATCCCCTCATCTCATGAAAGTGATTGTTCTTTCATATTCTTAAGCCTTCTAGGTTCTGTTTTGTAGCCAGCAGCCAAAAAAAGTTCCAAGAGGAGTCTTCAGAAGTCAAATGAAAGCCAATGTGTACGTGAAGGTCGCGCGCATGCTCACCAGGAGCAGCTGTATTTCTGCATTGCAGCTGAAATCAAGATTATGCTTCAGGTTTCCTCTGCAAGCCCCCAGGGAGAACGTTGCTCACAGAGATGCAAAATTAAAAGTACAAGTACAATGGATTTCTTGCTCATTGGGTACGAAGGCCACAAACAACATATTTGCACTTGCATGCAATAAATAGAAATGTTTTCATTTAACGATGACTCTGCTGTTACCAACAACACCTTTAAAACTTTCAAAATATATTTGCAAGATTTCCTCTTTTGCACTGCTATAAGCAAAAAGCAATGCAGAGCAAGTCAGTAACTTGCTGAAGCTCACAATGGAGCCAACATAATCTCTGGCAGAACCTTCTATCACTTACAAGGAGTGAATGACACACAGGCAAAATTAAAAGTATTGCCTAGGAGGGAAAGACCTAAAAAGTAGCCCAGGGCAATAGAAAAAGCCATAACTGTGTCAAAACAACAAGTCTGAAGGGAAATAAAAGCATGCAATAGAAGCCCAACTCTAAAAATTGTATTTTTCAGTTTTTTCAGTTTCTTAAACTTGTCTGAAAGCCAGAGAACAGCTGAGACTGAAAGAAGGATGTGACACACCTCCAGTTTTCAGTCTGAACTGTCTGCACTGTATCCCCTGCTGAACTGGCCATGTTTATCTAAAACTGGTGTTCTAAACTCATGACAAATATCATTTGCATTATTATGAGTCACACAGAAAATCATTAATCACATTCCAGAGAGCTATATTAAAGTATAAATATGCTTAAATATGTATGTAGGTCAATATTGGAGTTTTTTTGGTTGTGTTTTTCCCATGTATGTGTGCGCCAGTATGTGAGGAAATACATAGTCTTACTTCAGAAGCATTCCATTTTTTTCAGAGCCATGGCAGAATGTCCTATATGGCTTCTAACTTTGTTTATCTGGAAGTTACAGCAACATGCACAAGACAACATTCAAAGCTTGGTAGCTGTGGCCAGATTCTAGTTTTTCATCAGTTAAATGAAGGAATGAAAATTTTGCCTTTTTTTTTTTTCTAGTGTTGTTTGTTGAATGGGAAATAAGATGAGAAGAGGGAAAATGGGTACAGAACGCTCTTTTCTTTTCCACAGGAAAAAATTATTACCGACTATGCAAGTTGAATTGCATGACTCCAATTATTTGATACCAAAATCTCATCCATTTTCTTCTATAGAGTGATTTAATTGAAGAATAGCTCGCCTGGGATCATTCCCAGGCTGTCCAAATGTGTCTCTGGGTCACACCAAAGAGAATTTAAGCAGGGTGCCTAAGTTACAGGGGCTGTCATCAGGCAGAACATTGAGAGCCTCATTCTGGCAGCCTGTTGAGATACCCAGACCTCAAAGTTAAGCCTGTGGCATTAAGTACATTGTAGTCCAGGACAAGCAATGCTGTGCAGCCTGAGGCAGTTAGAGGGAAACAAGCTGATACTTCTCTCTCTATTCTAAGCACTGGTACTTCCCTGCTGGGTCTGTGCACTGTGGACCCTGGGAAGGAGAAATATTTGACTTTTGGGTATTTAGCAGTGAGCTAGATGGAATACTTCTGCTCTGGGCAAGGCAGACATTAGCTCACAGTTGCTGAGCACATGACTGAACTTTCCACTTGTGCAGCAGGTGAATTACCTGTGAAACAAACTTAGACCTGCTCCCTGCAGCCAAGAAAGAATGTCAAAGATGTTGTTTTCTCACCTAAACACCCACTGTCCCTCACACTCTGTCTCCCTTCTCAGACATGGCTTTTTTTTACTGTGTTTCCCTCAAAATCTTTTACCCCAGTTATCCCTGCCTCTATCCTTTACTCCCCACAGGCTATTTGAATACCTATTTCTATTTTAAACAGGATAACAGGTACACCTTATCTGAGTATAATCCATGTGCTCCCATTTACTAATAGATTGGAGCTACTCTCCTGCAGGAAGTAAAGAAAATATCCCACACATCTACATAAAAATGAGGGGCTCCTTTTTCTGTTTCAGTCTATTGACTGTTGTCAATAACATTACTGTTAGTCTTCATTTATAACTAACCTCAAATAATATTAAATTATACCACTAGAGAGATGACTTCTTAAATAATAGCTATACAAAAGGTCCCAATTCATTCCTAAAATGCAGGGAGTTAGGAACTCTTAACAACCAAAATGAGGATAAAACAAAAACAGAAATCTGCAAATTGTCAGGAAAAAAAAAAAGAAAAAAAGGCTGGTACATGTAAAAACTTTCTAAGATTTACAATATAGTGAAAGAGATTTCTGGCATACTTAAAATGTAGCAATGTTATTTGAGATGAAGGAAAGTGAAAGATTGTGTTGGTTTCTCTGAAGTCGCACTGTTTGTCTAAGGAGTGGTGCATTTTGTGTTCAAAGACCTCTGTAATCCTCTCCCTCCTCACGTGGCTCTTTGCAGGCCATCAGAGGCAGGGTGGTTTCTACAGGTCAGTTGTAAAGTCTCTGACAGCAAGAGAAGACTGGAATTGAGGTGAAGCTGTGCAGTTGAGCTTTAGGCCCTCTCAGCATCCACATTCAGGTGAAACTCTGGTGTCAGAGAAGGCCCTCTCTGTGAAGCTGCACAGGAAAAAGCAAACTTAGACTTGGCAAACCATTTCTGCAGAAGACTGCTTTATGTTCCAGCAGCATAAGGATTCCCAGGGGACAGCACAGTGGGACCATATGTTCAGCTACAGAGGCATGTGTTGTATACTTAATGGACATAAAGTCAGAATCCCTCATCTGTGCTTAAGGAGAAGGGTTGCAATGGCCCAAGAAATGTATCCTGAAGTGCACTGAACTCACTCATTTTTCACGTCTTTCTCCTGCACCAAAATCACTCAGAAAGAAGCAGCAAGCAGTAGTAAATGAGAAGAAACCCTGCTTCTAGAAACTGATTTTAAGCCATGGGTTCATTGCCTTTGCAGGTGAGGAGATGCTGTGTTCAGGCTGTGGATGGAGACTCCAGGGGGATTTCACAAATTATTAACAGGGGAAGGACGACAGAGCTCAGTCAGGCTCAGAAATGTTCAGACTGCACCAGGTATTTGTCTGGCCGAAAATAAAACAAAATGAAGCAAAACAAAGCACGAAAATAACCAAGAAGGCAACTCTCCCTCTTCAATAGAGTGTTTTCCCAGCCCTGCTGTCCCCAGCTATTCCATTATACACAAATAACAATCTACCCATGGTGCTGAAAATGGCTGCACACAGCTGGAAAATCACTTTTTCTAGCATATTCTTTGTCAATTTTTGCCCCTAATACATTTTTGACCTGCTGGTCAGACTCCCCACTGGCCTGGCCTCATCAGGATGAGGGAAAGGAGAACACTGTCAATCAAGGGCTCCTCTGGCTGGCTCCCTCTGAGTGTTTATTGAAGGAATCACTAAATCTGTCTACAGGTACCTTTTCCCAAGAAATAACTGCCTGCTTATGGTGCTCAAATAAATATCTTTTATTGCCTGTGTGCAAGTCCTGGTTTTATGGAGAATCAGGGAGATTGAGGATTAATTACAGCATCCATGGCATGTACTTTGGAAAAATAAAGCCTCCCAAAATAAAATCAAGCCAAGCAGAGCTGCTACACTCAGGACTTTGCAGTTGCCATTCCAGAAGTCCACCAGCCCAGTTGTCTGCACAATGTATGGAAGCACAAAGTATGAGAATCCCACAGATTGGCTGCTGATAATTCCTAGTCTGGATTTGTAGGCACTGGAGGTTTAGATCAGTTTAGCAAAACCACCAGCACATTACACTGCACAGAAGTAAGGGCCAAGATTTGAATGGCTCTGTCCAAGTAGACTTGAATAGGATGGATATTGCAAACCAATAATTTCTCTCTGCATACACAAAAATCTAGGTTTTTGGTGTTGGATTGAATTAAAAAATGTTGTCATATAATCTTTATAACAAGACTTTATGGAATGACATGTTTACCAACACTGCAATGCTGTTAAACTCTGCTCCCCTGAATGCAAAGTGACCATGATTTCACATTTGGCTCATTTTTCATGAGAATCTGGAGCTCACCAAAAAGAGTTCTGATTTTACTCCTCTCCATTCACTGCCAGTTCATTTTATGGCTATAGAAAACTGATAAAAGTCAGGTCATTAATTGCTCTTTTACAAAGCAATGAAAAACCCATTAATTTTGAAATGAAGCCCACACTATGAATGTTCTTGTGGTTTACACAAGAGATTGATCTGGTATCTATTTATTAGTGTAGTTCTATGTAGTTTAACTAATGGCTCTTTAGGTCTTCAGACTAATGGTTTCTTCATATGTTTCTGTGCAGAAGCATTTGCCACTAACTTCAGAGAAAATTGGCTTCATGAAATAAATGTTTATCACACTGAAAGAGGAAAATCAATAATGCATAATTTAAAGGGCTCCACTAATATGAAAATACATGCTTTATTCAAATAGGTAAATAGATATTATTTCAGAAAAAAAGCTGGATTTCTAACATTTTTGGCTGTTAAACAGATCTTTTAAATATTTTGTGTCATGCCCCATTTATCTTTTATTTTTATTTCCAGATAATCTGATAACAGTAAGAGACCCTAGCCGTTGTTTCACCGTCATCCTCCCTGCCTGCCTAAGTGGGCAGATAGTAGAAGTGGCAATATTTGCTACATGAAAAAGTGTGGCCCTGAAAATAACTAAAATATCTTGGTTAACTGAACCAGAATGGTGAAAGTTGATTTCTGATTAATTGTAGCCAAGGGAGTCGTATCCAAGTGATGATGGATCGCTGTGAATGTGGTGTGGGAACTGAGTGTTGTCGCCTCCAGAGCCAGTTATTAATTTATATTATTTTAATGACTCATGTTTAGGCATTTCAACTAAAAGCAGTCAGTATATTAAACTTCTAAATGTAGATGCATTTAGGATGTGAACACTCTTCAATTTCCACTCAGTGTGCACAACAACTTAATAACATCATTACACATAAATACATTGCTATACATGAGGAGTAAGGTGTGGTACAGCAGAAATTGGATTGCACATTTACCCTAATTATTTGACGAGATAACATTACACCAATTAACTACTTTTTTTTTTATTATTTCTCTTCCCACTGAACTGTGCTTGGAATTGAAACAACTTTGTATTGTTATAGACTAAGCCAAACTTTCAACCAAGACAAGAAAAGACTTCCAGTATGACTTGTAAAGAGAGTCCTTAACTACAAATGTAGGGGCTGGGATAACCTGAAATTTTTCAGTGTCTATGTAACTATGTATCTATGTCAGGGAAAGCCATTCAGATGCTGAATGGAATTCCATTTCTTGCCTTCATGACACTCTTAAATCCATGAGTTCTGTGAGGCAGAGACCCATTCAGTTTTTCCTCTGTTCTAAAGCCACAGTCCAAAATGGATATGTTAAAGGACAGGGAACATTTCCATTAATCCTCTAACTCAGCCAGGTTACACTTCCTTGCCATAAAAATTGCTCTGGTTCCCTGTGGATACTAAAACTTTTTGCTTGGAAGCTCATAGGAGGGTTGGTGCAATCATAGCTCTAAAAGGAATGTGGCTGCACACGCTTACATGGCTGTGGGAGGCAGGAAAATGGGACAAAATCTGTATTTCTGAGCAATTTGGGACAGGGAAGACTTGAACACTCTCTGGTTTCAAGGGGACAGAGAGGGTTCAAAGCTGTTCTGTAGTTTGGCATTGTCCAGATCATCACTAACCAACCTTTTTTTTTAATATGCAAACTAAATTTACATAAAAATTGTAGAAACCTCACAATACTATCTTTGAAAATCAAGACAAGTTCAAATCCTATCTATAAGCACAAGCAGAATCAGTGAAGACTCTGTAGTCATTTAGTGGCTGCCTGTTATGACCAGTCAAAAACCACAGAAGAGAGAAAGATATGATTTTAATCTTAGAGACATCTTTATACATTTCTTTAACAGATTTAAATATATTCTCCATTTCCACTGTAACTTCAATTCTTTGCTTTCCTAATTTTTCCTTTCTTTGATGATAATCATCCCTCCATTCCTGAGTGAAATCCTTACCTCCCTCAGCAAAATTCCCACCATAATGCCTTAAACTCAATCAATAAAAGTGAGTTTTACAGAACATTTAGAGTAATGAGGTGCTGATAAAAATTCAGTGCTTTCAGTTTCCTTGCAAATGGGCTCTAATATGCTGTACTCCAGGTACAATCCTTCTGGCACTAACGAGGAGAGCTGCCCTGAATGCTAAATGGTCACACTGTGCTTTGGGGCAGTTCCCGCCACTTTCCACAGCTGACTGCCACAATTATCCCATGCAGCCAAGCACATCTTCTGGAAATTATGGAAATAGAGATATTCTCAGCAAAATTGACCTCTGAGCCCTGGTTACTACAGGGACATGGAGCTGTTGGAGTGAACCCAGAAGAGATCACCAAGTTGATCAGAGGGATGGAGCATCTCCGCTATGAGGAAAGGCTGGGAAAATTTGGATCATTCGGCCTGGAGAACGGAAGCTTTGGGATGATCTAATTGTCCCTTCAAGTACCTAAAAGGAACTTACAGGAAAGATGGGGCAAGATATTTACAACAGCTTGAGTGACAGGAAAAGGGAGAATGGGTTCAAATTGAAAGAAAGTAGGTTTAGACCAGATTTTAGGGAATTTGTTTCCTATGAGGGTGGTGAGGCCCTAGCACAGGTTGCCCTGAGGTGTGGCTGCCCCATCCCTGGAAGTGTCCAAGGCCAGGTTGGAACTGGATTATCTTCAAGGTCCCTTCCCACCCAAACTGTTCTGGGATTCTATGACTCTGCTACTTAGTGTTCAATAAGCTTTGGCAGCAGCAGCAACAAATACAGCCAAGAAATGTCCTTTGGTCCTTACTGCTGTAAGTTATGTAGCTCTGCAAACAACAGAGGACAGAGTTTTCTACTCAGACTGCACTATCCTTTACTCATCATACTCTGGAAACGTAACAGCATAGAAAACGTATTCTTCTACTTGACTAGACTACAACAGCCCTGCAGAGGAAAATGTCCTGCCCACAGAAACCAGCACCTAATGGTTACTCTCTCCTCTACATGGGATTGTGGGGAGGTTTTCACAGCTCCTATCAATCCCCTGACTAATGCACAACACCAGCTTTTGCTTTGCTGCTTCTTTTATCATTCCAGGATGGCCTTTTCCCTGCCTGCACTGAGGCTGGTTGCCCACACAGCAGTCAGACTTCCCCAAACATCTTTAAATATCTGAAGCCCAAACCGAAACACCGCTCTCTGCCTGCCTTTTGATACAGGAGTGGTGAGAGGCATTAATATTCATTGACAAAAAAAAAAAATTACTTGAATAATTATTTTAACAATACCTTTTAGCAGAGCAGAATCATCTGTGGATCCTGCTTATCATGGTCCTTTACCTTGTAGGTAATTCCTTATTAATAAAAGATAGATCTAATTGATATTTAATGGGAATTTTGGCAATGCTATTTGAAAGATACTTTTATCCGTTGTTTTGCATTTAGAAAGACCCTGCTGTCAGACTCTTCAGTTTGATAGTCACTGATGGAATAAATATCTTGAAATTCACTTTTTGTCCTCTGGTTAGATGGGAATGGACACAGGATGATGGCTGTGCACAGTTCGGCTGTACTTGCAGGCTTTTGATGTTGCACTTTGGCTCAGATTTTTGATCTTTGATTCACACTCCTGGTTTTTGCCTGACTGCTTATTAACAGCAGTGCCTGAGACAGTTCCTCTCACTGGAGGAATCCACCACGATCGGATGCTGCCTCTCCATTTGTGCTCTCCCTCCCACGTTCCCTCTCCATTTGTGCTTTCCCTCTCCTTTCCCATCTCATGCTATGTAGAGTGTGTTGCCAGAATTTGCCTTCCAAAACCTGAAGTGATTTAATGTAGCATACAAAATGTCATCTATACAATTACATGTAAAATGGGGAAAATATGCAAGCACAGAGAATTGGCCTTGGAAGAGTTCCACAAAAAGAATTTTCTTTTAAAAACACTGGCTTTATTGCACCCAGAGGAAGCAGGTAGTTCCTGCTTCCCATTTCTTATGATGTGCGAGTTATTCACACTGGGCTGCTGAGTTTCTGCAAGGCACTCAGCAAAGCAACAGATGGAGAAAGGAAAAGAAAAGGTCTGAGACTTCCAGGGTGAATTTTATACCAAAGACCATCACAGGAGTGGATTTTGCCTAGCTGGGTTTTAGACTGAATTTACAATGCCCTGAGAAACAACAGCCTGCTAAGAAGAAACTGGATATATCACATATTCATATTTCTTGGGAAAAGGAAGACATTAAAGTGATTGCTGTTTCCTTCATAGTAATTTCCTATTTGGGATTTGGTCAACAGGCAGTATTAGAGATGGGGAAACAAGAAAACAAACAAACCCCCCCCCCCCAGATTTCACTGCCCAATTTTCCAAAACATCTACAAGAACCCAAGTCATCTGTTGTCCTGATTACAAATTTGAATGATATAATGAAGCTGTCTCCAGAGAAATAAAAGCATGAAGGCTCAGCGGGATATCTGATGGTCTGAGCAAGGTTCAGGCCAGCCAGACCCAAAGAATAAGAACAATCTCAATCTATCAACATCTGCAACTGCTGCTGTAAAAGGTAAATTAATCCCTTTGCCAAACAAGTGAGAAAAGGAAGGCAACAATCAG
Organism: Pycnonotus jocosus; assembly: GCA_013400435.1. NCBI lineage: Eukaryota > Metazoa > Chordata > Aves > Passeriformes > Pycnonotidae > Pycnonotus > Pycnonotus jocosus. Next base: position 1,114,010 of record VWYP01009710.1, on the reverse strand, counting down.
ACAAAAATTCTGTGTGGCACTGCTTCTCTTCAGAGAAAAGCATGAAAAGGGGTGTTAGAGATGTTTCAACACCACCAAGATAAGGAGACATCAATAAGTTGCTTCTTCAAGTGTGGTCAAGTGAACTAAGACTTTTAAAGGAATGAAAATTAACTTGTGAGCCATTAAGGAGAAAAATTTTCAATACTTTTGTTCTTTTAATGTCCCTCAGTGAAAATTCCCCTTTTTCTGTTGTTACTAAGGAAAGACATTATGACTTGCTTTCAGGGCTTTCAGTGACTGAAGGAGCAGGAGAAAAAGAGGAATGGGAAGGATCACAAAAAGCAGGAATCCTGGACTTGGCACCTCAGCCCTTGCCATCAAGACAGCACCTGCCAGCACAGTGCTAATCCATGTGTCAGGCCATGTCCTGGCTGCTGCTCTTTTCCCTGGTGACAAATATCTTTACCCAGACAATTTCACAGCTATCTGTTAATTGGGCCAATACCACCACTCCACATTCCCAGGGAGCCTCCACCTCGGTGTTCCAGACCAAAGGATAATTGAGATGCCATTCCAAAGACATACCCAAAACAAGCTGGGTTTGAGAAGGGTGAGCCCTTCTGAGGTCAACTCCCCCAAACAGCACTAATGATCTTCTGAGTAATGAATCAGGGCAGAGCAGCAGCTGGTGCAGAACCAGGAGTGAGTGGGAATAGTCAGTCTGGCTGCCAAATTAAAACTGACACAAACAAATCAACCAGCGCCTTAAAAGTGTATGTTCTGCTTACCTGACCACACAGATAGAGCTTCATTTCAAATGCCTGTTTTGGTTGTGTCTAATAATTGCCTTGTGTAGGATAAATATTTCTCTCTTATCTTTGAATGGCTCAAATGTTACTATAAAGGTCCCAAAAGATCTGAAAAAGCAATTAGTGTTGGCTTTTGTTAGGTTTTTGTTAATTCTGATAAAAACCTGATTGTATCACACTAAGAAAATGATTGAACATCCAGTCCAGCTTCTCCCAGGTCTCATAGCATGGATGAGGCAAATATGGACTTGGATGAATCCACCAGGAGAAGGGCTGGGGCACGATCCTTCCCATTAAATGTCATTTAGCCCAGGTCTGCTGCTTAGCAAGTCCTCTCTGGAACAAAGCAAGTACATTTCCACAATTTATTTGCCCAGGGAAGTTATCCTGAAACTTAAGCACTGGGGATAGAGTAGGAGGTGTTTGGTGTTTTTCTTACAGCTTCCATTAGGGAAGACATCTCCAGCCAAGCTTAAACACATTGAAATATTTTCCCAGCCTAAATAGGATTCTGGGATTAATGCCTATTGGGCTGTGTTCTCTCAGTAATATTGGGACTTTAGGCCAGAAAACACAGAAAAGAGCGATGAGCTCAATGCTGCAGGAGCTCCCAGATCTCTGGTGCTTTGCAGCCATACACTCTTTGTTCTGCTGCTGTCTGGGCAGAAGAATCACAGGAATTATATGAAAGAGATCCACCTCTGGCACTCAAGGGGATGCTTTTAAAGCCAGCAGAAGGTGTCCCTGGGAGCCTGGTGAGCAAGAGACCCTCTGGTTCTCCTGTGCTGGGTTTAGTCAGAAGCCCGGAGCAATGCTCAGGCAAATACTGACCCACAGACCTCATTGAAGGTATTCACACCTTTGCAAACTGAACTTCACAAGAATATGCAGGTAAAAGTGCAATTTCTGACTACAGCCTGAGAGAAAAAAGGAAAAGCCAAAATAAATAAAGATACGGTTTTCTTCTCCTTTGGCAAGAGTTTGAAAAACTCAAAACTTTAGATGTGCATTTTCTATTTCCAAATGCAAAAATGTATCTGCATGGTGCAAGCCCAACTCTGTGAGCTGAGTAAGAAGTTTCTTTATCTAAGGCAAGGTAAACAGAGTTTCTGTTGTCCATTCATTTATTCAGCTCTTATTCCCTGGGGCTAAACTACACTCTCTTCTGTGCACAGCCCTCTTTCTCCTTTTAGCAATTTGCTTATCATTACGCCTTGTACTGAGTTAACTCTGGGAATCTGGAAATTTAGACCTCAGAAGATGCCATCACTCATTATCCTTGATATCATCCACTAATCCAAACCCTATCTTTCACCTGCCTACAGGTGAGCCTAATACCACTCCATCACCCCTTATCTACCTGAGTCCTATTTCCACTCTCACTGCAGTCAGAAGAGCTGTACCTGTGCTGCAGATAATGCCCTGTTTTCATTTAGGAGAATGAAAAATAGGATGAGGCAGAGGATGGAGATGCAAAGAGAATAACCATAAGGAGTTTGTGCTCTCCCTCAGCATACCCTGGAGATTACAGGTGAGTTTTGAAGCTTAGGGACACGTGGAAGTGTCAAATGTTTGGCACTCTTCCCTTCTGGAAGCAAGGTATGAAGCACATTTGTCATGTACCATTAAGAAAAGCACCTAATTCAACTGCAGTGATGGAATGCAAATTGTTTAAGCGGCCACAGCCTCCCTGGGGTGGAGAAATGGCCCTGCAGGGACCTGATTGCTGAGGTTTCCCTATCTGATGCTGTGTTGAGCTGACTTTTGAGTTAATATAAATTATTCATGGCCCTTAAATCAGTTGTTTCTCCTACTTTGTCCTCTGCTTGATTTTGGTTCCAGCTGCCAGATTGCCTGGTGGCTCTCCAGTATAAATGATAAACTGATATTCCAGACATATTTGTTGTTATTCGACTTCTGCTAACAAATTCATACATTTCAGCATTGTAGAATTAATATATCCCAAGGTTAAATTACAGGAATTATAATGGTTGTTTTATCATCACAAAGAATGCTCTGAATTCTTTGTGTTCCACTGGAGTTGTGAAATTATTTTGATGTTTTAAAATCCCAAGAGCTATTTCCAAGATACAATGGAATTGTTTGGTGGCTTCCTTTTGCCTTTTCTTTAGCTTCGCAGTTAGTAAAAATTTTCTTTACTAAGTAATGCCCATTAGCTCCATGCATAAACTCCTGAAAAATATCCAAAAGAGAGTACAATCCACTGTTATAATTCTATCACAACAAAACTGTTTGGGAGTTCCTTTGCAAAATGCCTTAAAAAATTGTGTGCAACAAGAATTTTCTATCAATGGCTGAGAGGCTTTAGGCAAAACAACCCCTCAAAGTATTAAATTCCTTTAAAAAGGAAAAAAACCTATAAAATAATGTGAATTTATCCTACTTAATTAGATTTATTAGGCACAGAATCTAAGCACAAAGGAAGCATTTTCCAGAGAGCAGACTCCATTCCTCTTTGGAGTCTCCCTATCACAAAGGAGTTCAATGGATGTGGATGGAGCTGTACTACCTGTACTACCCAAGGAACTGCCCCAAAAACACTACAAATGAATCTCTGACCCACATAGTTCTGCAGTTTAACACCCCACATAACAGCTTCTGTTGCTTCCAAAGATTAGAAATGCCCAGAGAAAATACCTGTACTATCCATTCATCCCTGTGCTGCTCTCTAATCCCATTACAACTGCACTGCAATGTTGGAGTGGTTAATTGAGCAGTTACTAGCGTGGAGTACAGTTAAGTGAATAGGAGATGAGAGAGCCCAGGAGTGCCACAGGGAAACATAATAGATTGAGAGAGACACTGGGAGCTGCTGTGGTTAGGATTCATAAACCTTCAAATTTAGGCTGAGATGTCACTTCTGAGGAAAAGGTAAACCCCCAAATTAGGGGGTTTTATCCTGATTGCTTAACCCCACTATGACATCCAATTTAAAATGTCCATCAGCCTAAGACATGCACAGAGAAGGTGAGAGGGAAAAGCACCAAGACAATAAAATCAATTGTGCAGAACCTCCTTCCTTAAAACACCAAGCTTGGAACTGCTACATGCAGAAAAGCTGAATTTCTGTCCCCCATTGTCCTGGGTTTGCCCAGAGCTCCTAACTGACAGGGAAGCACAGATTTCAAAGCAGAAGTTGCCAATGGGAAGTGTCAGGAGAGAAGAACAGAAGAAAGAAGACAAGTGCCCAAGTCAGCAAAGCACTTTCAAGAGAGAACACTTTGAAGAAATGAGTCATGGCTGGCTTTTGGCAATGAAGACAAAAACATGCTAAAACCAAGCTGAAGACTGCTCCTTTCAGAGGGGCACCTGACCCTGTCAGTTTGCACATGCCCTCACCACATCCCACCAACTGTCCTGCTGCAGAACTGAATCTGGGGAGTTGCAGAAAGTTGGAAGAAAAAGCAACTAAACCTTGGCAACTGCAACAACCCCAATGAACAACTTCAGCAAAGCAGCTAAAGCAAATGTTTACTTCTGTGAGTAAATGTAAGAGATTAATTGCTCTTGTTTCTTTCTTTGTCACCCTGCTTTATACATTTCTCATGTAACACCTGGCACTGGAGCAACAGTGAATTTAGTAACTAGTTCTCTTTGTTGATAGCTATATCAGTCTGGATATAAAAAACATACATCATAATGTTGAAATAGTCCCAGCATTTATTTCAACACCACTAAATGCAATGCAATTCTTTCCTGTGGAGTCAGTCAAGCACAGCAGGGCATTGTTCAACAGCAGCCTGAGACGAGAATATGTGACCATAGGCAGCACTGCCTCAGGAACTGAACCAGAGTCAGGTACCAGCACCTGTTGCTGACATAGGGCAGCCTCTGGTCAAGCACTTCCCCTTCTGGGTTCAAGCTCTTCCAGAGGTGACTCAAGAGCCACAGCTGCTTTTAGGAAGAGTATGCCGGGATTAAGAAGTTGGGCCTTCCTTCACCTTGGCCTCCCAGCCATCCCAGTGTGAGACACAGGCTCCTCACACAGGTCAGGACCCTCCCAAACCCCAGCATTTTCTTTTGAAATGAAAGTGTCAGAGCAAGGCTTAGAAAAACTGTGCACTTTGATGCTCTTTGATTCTATGGAGAGTGAGACCTTGTATTGAGACTTGCCTCAACCCTCTTCAGGAAGCTTGGCAAGCATGCAAGAAGGAATATGAGCCTTATTTCTCCATTTATAACACGTTCCTTCACCAGAAACTCAAGGAATGAAAGCAAAGTGGAAAAATGTCTCCTGCGCACACCTCAAAGTGTTTCTATGTAAACAGATGTCCTCCCTTTTCTATCACCAAGCAAAAACACTCTGGCATGACTCAACTAATGCACAAACATGACAAAACCTACTGGAAGCAAAACAATTGTGCTTTTCCTTTCTAATGTTATTACATCTGCCAGATAGATGATAACATTGAATGCAATGCTTTATTAATCAAAGCTGAGGTGGTTGCCTTTCTCAGTCATTAAAATTTCATGTTTGCACCTGCTGATCACCCAACACTATCTTTCATGTTTTGCATTTTCCTTATATTTGACAATTCATAAGGCATTTGCCTGTGTGATTTCTCCAAGAATGTTATGCATTAATTTTTAAAGTAATACAGATACACAACTGTATACATATAAAGTTTCTTGCCGGTGAGTGATCTTGCTTTGATGGACATATTTAATCAAGACATTTTTACATCCACAGAACTGTGCACCCTAGAATTTTTCACACCACAGATACACTTTTATCACTCAGGTAAACATCCCTGACATGACACAGCACAGACTTCAAACTTCACTCAACACAGAGACACAAAGTGGTCACCAGCATCCTCTTCTCAACTGATTGAATAACCCCCCAACATTTAAAGCTGTTATCCAGGCTGCAAGCCAGAAGTTTTCCTAATGGGGAAATACTCCGGTTTCTTGCACAAAATTAGGTGTATTTTATGTATTGCATTTATAAAAGAGCATGTTTTAAAGGCATCTAAGGAATCCAAGTATAAATTCTCCAGCACCAAATACAGCTCTCAATATATACTGCAGTATTGTATGATTCTACATATTCACTCTTCAGTGGAAATTCCTATCACTTTCACATCAGATATATCATAAAACTTCCCTACAAAACTAATCTGAATTCTAAGACAAAAACTAAATTAATTTTATTTCTTATTCTAAATTCTTAAACTAAATTAATTTTATTTTGTATTCTAAATTGATGGGGTTGGAGGAAAAGCAAAGCTGCCACATCTAAATAATGATCACTGAAATCCCATTTATGATAAATTCTACAAACAAAGGTGATTAGAATGCATGAAAACAAAGACTTTTGGAACCTGCCTCTTGTGCCAGGTCACCAGTAGCATGGTATCAGCACAGGTTCATTGTCCAGCCCCTGCAGTAGCCAGAGAAGTAAGAGCAGTAATTACCTCCACAACACACAGTTTGCTCCCCAAAATTGCAGTCTCACTCAGTCTCTGCCTTAAAACTCAAGCAACTGTGCATATAAGATCAGAGCAGGGTTTGCTCAAAGAGCATCCTCCACAGTGATGACTTAACTCTGACCTCTAGGAAAAAACATCTTCCGAGAAAAACCACAAAACCTGAACACCATTAAATTTGCCAAGCACAGTCAATGAGCCCATGAGGAAGAACCAGTACACTGCATAAAACTATCAAACATTAACCAGATGACAGGCCTTATTTTCCTCTTGTGCCCTGCAAAATATTTTACAAAATACTATTAGTCTTACTGAAAGTTGACTGAAGGCACAGCTAGAAGCCATGTAGGACTATTCTCAAATGATGTTCAAGAATAATCCCATTTGTTTTCAGCCCCTGAACATGAACAGACCTTCAGTTAATCTGCTGTACATCCAGCTGGGTGAGGGGGTTTGAGTTTCAGCCCCTATGTTTTAGGGGGCAAATGTGCCTCTGGGTCACCTATGAAGGATTCCACATCCAATCCAACATGGAGTACAACCTGCCAGGCATTCCAGAGATTGCTCACTGCTGATTTTTCTTTTTGAGAGAATTAACAATTTCTTCTGTGCTCAAACACTGCAATGCAGAATTGGAAGGAATGTCCTGGGTTCAGTGTGCTGCTATCATAATGATCTCACCACATCATATTTCTCTTCAGGGCATCACATTAAAAATCACAAGGAACATCTTTAAATACTGAAACATTTTCTGAATATTAAATAATTTTAATATAATTGTTTCTGAGATCCCTATAAATACCCATTTTTCCTTTTTTAAAAAACGTCCACCTGTTAATATCTGAATGTTAACGGCCAGGACTTCACAAGCAATTTAAGCTCTTGAATAACTTGAAGGATTTCTCTATTAAATATTGAAAATTCTTTCAAAAGTATAAAATTATAGACATTGTGAATTAGGATGGTAGAAGTAATACCCTCTCTTCCAAATTATCCTATTTTCCTTGTTCAGATGGTGCAATTTATAATGGAGTGAATAATTCATGAGTACTGTGAGACCTTGGCCAACCCTGCACAAAATCAGCTGTAAACAACACACTATTTGAACTTTCGTCCTCTTTGCTGCGGTTGCCTTCACTTCCCAGCATCTCTGGTTTATTGGCTGGCATGTTCTCCTCAAATCCTAAACCACTGAAATTTGCACAAGAGCCGGCCTCCACACTGACCCAGCAAAATCAGAACATATAACACAAGCTAAAATCTATTAATGTCACCCCATGACCTGAATTTTCAAAAGGAATTATAGATACTATTTCAAATATCTTGAAGGCACAAGAATCATTTTATCACTGGAAATTAGTGACATATAGATGTTCACTCTAAGGTTTTGTGCTTCCACCCCCCACCCCCGCCCTCAAAATATCTTACTTTACAGAAGAATATTAAATACTTAAAAACATTCCACAAACCCTAATTCTCATACTCTGGTTTCAGAAATTCAGAGTATCTTTTTAACTCCTTAGAAAATAACAGCTCAAAGATACTGAATTCCCTGTACCTTAATCTTCCTTTTAGTCCAGAAGAGAGACAGGGAAACGGCAAAAAGATGTGGAAGAACTCAAGACATTAATCACAGTGGCAGAAACAGCCTGAGTTCTAATTCATGTCAGGAGAAATCTCATGTACACCTCACATTTCTGACTCTTGACTGTGAGAAGCAAGCTAGATATTGATGAAGGAATGGAAAGCATGTGACTAAAGGAATACAGATTCATTTCAGGCCCTGGTCTGAGACATGTGAGGGAGCTAATCCATTGCTGCCTCCTTTTCATAATATTAATATTAATTCCTAAATTTATCAGTGACTTTGGGAGTAATTTTTTCTCTTCTCCACATGCTAGACTTCAACAATGAAAAGCTGTAGCCACAGTAACTCTGATGCTGTTATTAGGGAGAACTGTACATCCCCACCGAANAAAAAAAGAAAAAAAAAGTGGATTTAAAATGAAACATCAGCACTGAAATGGCAAGGACAGGGGAAAGGTATTTGCAGTGTGTTGCAAAAGCAAATACACCCAAGGACCCATTCAGCATTGGGACTAATAAAATGAGCACATTGTGACTTTCTGTGCTGCTGCCTTTTAATTTTTTCTATTTTTCTAACAACTCAGGCAGTTATGGCAAAGAGGCCAGAAGGCCAAGAAACATCACCTGTGATATCCTACCTCTGCTGATGTCAATGGTCCATCTCTGGGTGACTTTGTTGGGATAGGATTTGTCCACAGTTTGCCTCTGGGGTGAGTTTTTGAGCAGAATCAAGTAGGCAGGACACTGAAAAAGCATCTACAGCAGTGCAAACTTCCTGTACCTCCATCCTGAGTTCCTGAGTGTATCCTGGATGTAGGAGATGCAGTCATGCCACAGCTCTGATCCTAAATCCTACCATCATGAATTTGTTGTAGGAGAACCTTTCAAAATCACCTGGTAATTACAGCATGGGTGACGACCACAGCAACACTTCTCTCCCTCTATGGGATCCCTTTGGAAAGCAATGTCTGTGCATTTGGCATTTTAGAGAACTGACTGTGTTTTCTCACCCTGTCACTGAGTTTAACAGCACTAAACCCCAATTACAGTGACAGCACCATTAGACATTTATTGGACAAGTCCTCCTCTATCCACCTTCCACACCATCATGCCCTACAGAGGACATGCGGAAGAGAGACCTCAGATATGTGAGGAATTCCATTATCCACACAATGTCCCACAACACCCTTAAACTCAAGTACTTCTCGTGGAAGGCCCCAATTTGGCAGCAAGAGCCACATCAGTGTCTGGGCATTCCCACAGGGGAGGAAGCACAAGCTCATGAGGGACAGAGGCAGTCTCCAGTGGCAGTAGTGACCTGACAAGAGCAGCTTTGAGATCATCCATGCCACAAATAGCCATATTGTGCAGGCCCCTGAGCCTGCAAGGGAAACTCCTAGGCTGATGCTTTGGAACAATCTACAATAGACTTTGAGAAAGCCTTACAGCTGAGGGTGAGCAAAAAGGCTTCCCACATGGTGCTCTACAACACTATGTTAATCTACCTCAGTTTTGCTTTCCCATTGGTCTGGGGGCTTTGCCCACCTCTATTATTCATATCAGTCCCTAGTTCTCGTGGTTCCTCCTTTCCCTGTTTCCCCATCGGTTCTGGTATCTCTGATGGTCTGCCTCCATGCCCCCTATAGGCCATTGCCCTTTGCCCTGCCCTTGTACTGCCCCTTGCCCTCAGACCATTGGTTCCTGACCCCATTCTTAACCCTGGGCAGTCCTTTGATCTGTGTCTTTTGTCCCTGATCCCTTGGTGGTGGACATAATAAATCTTTGCTGGAATTCTTCATACAGAAGGCTCTTCCTATCTTTCCTTTGCTATCTGTGGTATGTGTGTGCATGGACTGGAAATGATTGTTCCTGTGGCCGATTCCGAGTGCCTTCTGAAGGAGACGCTCGGAGAAAGATAGGAAGCGGCATTTCTGCATCCTGCCGTGCTGCTGTGCCACATCTGAACCCCATTTGTCAATATCCCATACGGATGGACCTGGTCATGGCTGCCATCCAAATTCAGCACGCCTTTTTAACCAGCAACCCCAAAATCAAATAGCAAAGCTCAGGAACACCTGCAGTGATGCCCAGCATGGCACTTGCTTCTCCTGCCTTTATTTTAGAGTTCTGAGAATATATCCTGATTTCTTTTACAGCATTTCTTTTGCATATTCCCTGCTGGAGCAAATGATAGCACTATAAATGCCTCAAAAAGCATTTAATTTAGATTTAATAGGGCAGTAAAAAAATCTATGGGTTCTAAAAGAACACTTAGATCAGTTTAATGAGTGCATGGGATAAATTTGGGCAAGAAATATTCCATCAAGACAACACAGTGCCAGGTTTGGTGTTGATTACCTGGGAGATATACTTGCTTACTTTACATTTGTAATTACATTTGCAATAAAAGTTGCAGCCCAGCTGAATCTCAAACCCCTGTTTTTTGATGCGATTTAGCAAATGGAAGTGCAGAAAACCCAGGAGCACTTCATCAGCTTGTAGTCATTGTGGACATTTAGTGAAAATCAGCCCCTGAAACTCCTGCACTTGGCATAGCCGGAATGCTCTGGCTCACCAGAGTCATTTCCAGGAGTTGCCCCACTGAGGATGAGCTTTAATCAGCAATCCAACTGTGCAAACCTACCCTAGCTCTGTCTCGTCCCCCACCTCCCTTTTCCTTTTGTTTTTTATAGCACTCTTTCTTTTTAACCCATCTGCAGTAATCATAGTTCTGGATCAACTCCTGGCTTTTATTCTGCTTGGAGGTGTCTTCAGTCCTCCTTTTTTGGTCCTGGGGGTTGCTTCTGGGTCTCATCCTGCAGCTCCCTTTGTGCAGGGGTGCAGCCAAACCTTCTCTCTCCTTTGCAACACAGCTGAGCAAACAAGGGCAGTGGCAAAAAATATTTTACACCCTCACAGCCTCAATCCTTCCAGGAAAGAGAATGGATGGAGCAGCATAGAAAGATGGGAGCAGTGTCAGACAAGCCTTGCCTTCTCTAAAGTGAGGCAGCAGTGGGCCCTCTCTCAAGACGCACTTCAAAATTCTTGTTTTAAACTGTGCTTGCTGACACAGCTAGTAAATGCATTAAGGGCCTTATTAGGGAAGATGGATTTTGAAATGTATACCTTTGCCATGTGGTTACTTTGCCTATGAAGTTCAATTAGCAGTACCTACTTCAGAGAGACCATGGAAGGTGCATTTATAATTAATTTATGTCCTGCATTTTAAGGAACTCAGAGGAAAGGCATCCTAGGGGCACAGTATTACTATTACTAGCATGTTTCTGCTCTGGCTTGTAAATATCTGTCCTACTTCTCTTTACTTTTCCTTTATTTTCAATGAAATTATCATATTTTGGAAAAAACAAATGCTAATTGTACAAAACCTTTGGAAAGAAAATGCTCAAATAAGCTTGGAAATTAGATTTTCTTTCATAACTGAGCATGTTTATTTTGGGCAATAGTACATGTAAGCCAGAAGAAAATGGGAATATAAAAATATATAGGATGTCTGCCACATAATACTTCCTTGCAAGAAGAGGAACAATAAATATTTAATAGAAATGCAAATATAAAGCCGTCTGAGGAGCAACTTTTGCCATAATTTCACAGGGAGAGACCAAGTGGAGCTGGGCTAACACCCTAAACCTCCTCCAGGGAGCTGGGCCTTCAGCAATTCACCCCCCCTCACCTAGAAAGAAACGAGCTGAATTGTTTATGTTTCGCAAACCTTTGGCAGTCTGCATCCATCAGCCCAGCACAGGAGATGCAGTTACTGCCAGTTGCTCCAGCCAGTGCTGCCTGAAAAGCTCTCCTCACATGGGAAACCCAACAAAATGGCTCATGCTTCCAGCTCAAGGAATTCTCTTTGTGGCCATCTGGGAGCTGGCAGGTGGTGGCACCGGCAGGAAGCAGAGCCTGGCACAGTGGCACCAGCAGGGAGAGAAAATTGGGTCGTTGCCTCAGACTCTGGCAGCAGCTCTGGAGGAGCTGTGTCCAACAGCAGAGGAAAGGACCTCAAGACTATGGTATGTTGTTTTCTTATCTCTTGGATGTCTTTTGATACATGTAATCCAAATGAATGGGTTCTCTCTAATAATGAGGTTTGCAACCTACTTAACTGATCCTATCACCCAGCACCTAACAGGAAGCATAAATCATTTTACTCCCTGCTTTCTTGGTAAAACAAACCCTCTTTTTCTTGTTTAGAATCATAAAGAATCTTCAGTTTCTTGTTTAAATCCATAGAGAATCTTCAGTTAGAGAAATCTGCATAGAGCACCGATTAGGATTTGCTCTGGGATGCCCCATCTTCCTGTGCTACAGCAGCACCTTTCTTTCAGAAATGAAGATGAATAGAGTGTAATTTGGTAGGCAAAGCCAGAGCCATCAGTCTATGCTCATTTGCTCAGGATGCAGGATTAAAGTAGAAAAAATTACTTAAACATACCTGGCTGGGAGCACTGAATTGTCAGGGTTCCAACTGCTTGGCTGAACCACTGTTGTAAGGAGAAAAGGAGGGCAGGGTCCTCCTACCCTCATCCTCATCCACAAAGTTAGTACACAGTGAACTCAGCGGTGAACTCTTAGTTTTCTCCTGGGGGGAAAAAAAATCAGAAATGGAGTTAAAACTCAAATACTTGTGGCACCATATCTTTGCCAAAGCATTGCACCTCAGAGTAGGTGTTGAAATCCAAGATATTTCTATTTGTTAAACATCTACCCAAACTCTTTCATTATTTGAAATAAGGTAGCCATGAGGGTAAGAAATTTGTATTTGGACCTGATGTTGGTTCCTCTACTTGTCCTCAGTTCTCCCATATACCATGGAGAGAAGTGCCCAGACTTGTAAATAGGGTGATCTCACCAGACAGAGGTGCTTGAGAGTGACACTGCCACACCCAAACTGGTGTCACCTTGTGACATTTCACAGCAGGCACAGAACTTACTCCAGTTTCCACAACGGACAGAGTGGCTTTTGTAGTACAACTTTTTTTTTTTTTTTTTTTTTCTCTCTGAAAAGTAACACAATTGACTAAAGTATTTTTGTGTCTGGCCTTGAAAAGAAAAGGTGACTTCTCCCACTGTCAGCTCTGCAAACTCACTCTGACACCCAAAAGCAAAGCTGAGATATTTCTGGCTGTTGTATCTCTGATAGCAACAAAACCACAGCTTCTTAAACTCTGCTGGAGAGCCATGGAGAACTTTGGCCTCAGGAGACTGGTGCCCTTGGACATCCTCTGCTAAGAGAGTGTGCCTGGCTGTCTGCAGAGGGAGCAGTGCTTTTCCAAGGAGAAATTCAGGCTCTGTGAAACCAGTTGGATAAGGCCTTGAGCAACCTGGATTAGTGGGAGGCGTCTTGAGAGGGGGGGACTGGATGATCTTTAAGGGCCATTCCAGCTCTTTCATACACTGTGATTCTCTATCCTTTATTTTTGGCACTATCTCCTGTGCTCTGTTCGAGCCCTGTCTCACAGGCAGCTCCAGGGTATTCCTGGGGAATTCACTGCTGTTTTCCTCATGTTCAGGACTCACTGAAGGGTTAAATACACACAACATTGCCTCCTTCACTTTATCATATTTTAAAGAATCCTGATTCAATTTTGCTCCTGAGCTGTCTTGTGGTGCAGGACCACAGCATGGCCCCATTTTCCTGTGTTCGTATGATTTTCCCTTTGAGCACATTCCTGGTGGAAACCAAGGCAGGAATTCCCATCTGTTTACAAAGGCTCTGAACAGCAGCAAAGGACCAACCCCTTTACATTAGGGACATAACACATTTGAGCCCTTCTGTAGCTTGTGAGATTCTTGTTTGCCTGACACTAAAAGAGTTGGTGAAATTCAGGATACAAGGCAAAAATGACATCCTACTTTTCTCCTTCTCTATTCTGCTTCTGTAGACTAGCTCCAGGGAATGTCTCCACTCTCTTTAAAAGCTGGAAGAAAGCTGACGTGCCAGCCATGAATTTCTGCAATGCAAAGGTACTTCAAGCCCCCTCTTTTCTTTCCTGGGCATGCCATAGCCTGGACACAGTGGTGGGACAGCCAAAACAGAGCAATTCCAGGCATTCCTGCCAGCAGCAGTGTCTTTATACCTCCGGAAGAGTGTGAAGAAATAATAGTGCCACCAGAGTTATATCTGCATTCTGCTTCCCCTGTTAACACCCTGCTTTGATAGCACAACTGTGCATCTTAATGGCCTCTCACCAAAGGATTGTATTTAGATCTTTTTCTTGTTCACTGCTCAATAAATAATAATATTTTTCTTCATGGACTTAAATTCAAGTATTCTATCCAAGGTGCATACCTATAAATAGTTTCTCTGTAGGCCAACTCCTCTTTTGAGAAGGATTTGGTAACAACTGGAAGGGACCGGCTGATTCCCAGCCAATTATCTATTCAGAGAAAGTTCTCCTATTTGTGAGCAGACTGCAAAGTCCTCAGGTCTGCTTCTCACTCAGAATTATTCATGGCTTTTCTCAGTGACAGATAGTTGGTCTGCAAAAATGTGGATTTCACAATTTTTCACCCGAAGAAAATTCAGTCACTCAGGGATCTGGGAACGTGACAATCCATACAAGAAATACAATGCTGTGCTGCACTTTGGACACTGACAATGCAATACTGTCCTGGAAAAAGAGCTAAAGATGCTTGGATTCTAGTAAAACATTGGATTTTTTACTCTTTACCTGGACAGCTTTGTCCTGTATTTCTGTAAGGGGAATGTCAGCAGGATTGTTCCAAGAGCCACAGTTTCAGATGTCGATAGTCCCACTACCCCAAATAACAGATATCTGACACATTTTTGTCTGTGGAGGGTGATAAACTATCAAGAAGAAAACTGAATTTCTTCTCTAAAGACAACCTCTGACCCAAGAACTGTTGCTTGTTTCAGATATGTCATCTCATAACCATAAATACACATTATATTGTTCTTCTCCTTAAAAAGGAACTGCAAGATCCCCATCCCAGTGAAGTTCACTGGAAATCCACTGTACAGTCCCTCCAGTAAATGATATTTTTCTTATTCAGAAGTGGACCATAAACACTATTATCTTTGATATGGTACCTCTTACACAAATTTATCGTGCATATTTTTATTTCTCAGAAATAAACATTTGGAGTTTGTCTTTATAAACTGCTATTTTATCAAGCAAATTATGAATATTTACCCAGACATAATTTGCCAGTCCCTTTGTTCACTGACAGCATCCAATTATCCTCTGAACTCCTTCACAGAGCACTTAATTTCTCACTTTGGCAATTCCTACTGTATTTCAGTGAACCTTTGTGCCCGAGCTGTCTAGGATCTGTTAATAGCTCTGGCCTTTAAGAGGTGCAGACCCACTGACAATTCCCACCACCTGTGTTCCTTTCCTGTGGCACCAGGGCCTTCCTGCCCAGCTGGACACTTGTCTTCTTCACCTGGCTTCTGCTGCATCCCCACCTTTCCTAACACAAGGATTTTTCTTGCTCTGTATTATTCTGCCCCTCACATAAGATCTGATTCAGTCGTGTTTATTGCTGCTGGGTGCCCTCTGCAAACCTTTACATTTTCCTTCCTACAAATGCTGGGCTACAGTAACACATTCCCTGTAACCATGTGTTAACATTCAGTCTATTTTTATTTCCCAGGAATGCTAGCACTGACTTGGAATTGCTCTTGCTTCAGCACCAGGGGAGGAGGGAGAGAGAGGATGATTTTGCAATTAGTGATGCCCAGCTCTGCTCCTCCTCAGGAGCTGACTAGCTGCTGCAGCAGCAGGCCAATGCTTAACATTTGGGAAACCTCCCTGGATTTTCTTCACTATCCTTACAATAAGTATAACTGGATACAGAATGATTTGCAAACAACTTCATTGTGTAAACCTTGCACAACAAGAAATATTTAGATAGTGATTAATATTTTGAGGGGAAAAAAAAATCCCAACCTCTAAAAAAATCAACAGAAAATTCCTACCAAATACTTTGATTAGGATAGTGAAGATTTCATTCATGTGAGTCCCCAATATGTTGTGAAGTTGTCCATAATAAGTGGCTTCAGCTTTAAGTATTAATCCACGTTTTAAACTACTCCTAGTGTGTTTTGAGTCCTTGTTAGACACGCCTCTCTCAGCCCGTACAAAGAGCACCTGTTTCACTCTGGTTGGGATGATGTAAGGCAAGATCCATATGTTAAATGCGAGGATGTCCTCTAGTGGTGGCAGAGCTTGATCTTTTCCATGGGACACAGGCAATCCAAGAGGAAAGGATCCAGAAACGCTGATCCCTATACATTCAGTGGCGCCTCAAACACAGGCATTTTTATGCAAGGGTTTTGCTTTCTTCTTGCATCTTTTAGTTTCTTTTCTTTCCTACTTGCTTCATAATCTCCTGTGGGATTTTTTTTTTTTCCACTATATAACATCCATACAGAAATAGCAACTACAACTTTCCCTGAAGACAGTGGTGAGTTTAGGAGTGGGTGAAGTGATTCGAAAACATCAAAAGTCAAAGTGGAATAATTTCATTTTGAAATCTGATGCTACTTTTAGCAGAAATCTGAATTTTAATTTTCACCAGTGCAGAGTAAGTACTTAATTCATAGTGTCCAGTACCAAACTGCAAACCCTGCAGCTTTCTGTCCTTTCCTCCAATTCAGTTACAGGTCAGCAGTGCAACACTGCGGGCTCAGGACACAGAAAATTCCACTCTCAATCTCCCAAATAGCATTTTGAGAATGTCTGAGCCCTCCCAAAACTAATTTCACACGGCGGGTGGCACTAGGTTGTTCCACTCATTAATTTTTGTTGATGATTAAATTATTATTTTTAATATAATTAGCTAAGCTTTGGTAGCATGGGTTTGGTTGTGCTCTCAAATGCTTTACCTTGTGAAAACCTTGCAGCCATTCTTACAAAGACTGATGGCCCTGTTTGTGTGTCTGTATAGGAATATAAAAGGATTGTCAGCTTTTTGTGCTCTGTCATCCTGTGGATTTGTTGGCACTTAATCAAAATGAAAAGATTTCTTTCTATGTTGCTACAAAATAGCAAGAGGTGGTACACAGTAATTACAGACAAGATCTGAGCAGAGCAAAAGGAAGGAGAAATCCATCTCTTTTCTCTTTTCTTTGCCCTGTTCTGGTTTTTTCCTTCCAGGGAGAGAGTTAAAGGAAAATTTGATGTGATTTCTTTGGGGCAGTAAAGGCCAGAAATCCTGCACAGAAATCAAGATGCAAATGTGCTTGTCAATGCTGCTGTGCTGCCAGGGAAGGAAAAGAAAGCACTGGAGTTCCTGGGAGAACAAGGACATCCCCAAGGGTGTCCTGGCAGGCAATGCCAGAGGTCATGTTCAGGGTGCCCACACACCCTCAAGCAAACACATCAAACCACAGCACCTGGAGATTTTTGTTTTGTGAACTTGGTGTGAAAATGTCCTGGGAACCCTGAGAGTTTATGAAACTTTCCATCCTGCCAGTTCTTTCCCTGCAGTATAATGCTTTTGCTGCCAATCTATGGTCTATAGAAAACACATTTGTTTTAACCTAAGGATGTTTTTCAAACCCTTGGATGACTTCAGGTCACCTGAATGAACTGTGAGGTTTTGTGAGAAGTTTCATTTTTCTTGCTCCAAACAAACTGATGGAAAGTACAAAGATGGGTAGAGCAGGCACAGAAATTGATGGACGCAGGCATTGTGCGATGAAAGCTCGGTGATGTGGGAACAAGACTGTGAGGAAACAAGTTTGAATGATGTGTTTGGGTGTCAGCCTCCAGCAGGTTACAGAGCTGGGCAGTAAATGTGATTCCTTTCACTTCTGACAGTTTGGGGAAAACAAACACCAGAAGTTACCTGCTGTTTTGGATACTAGAATAGCTGCAAGTGGAACATGAGATATTAATGATATTGGTGTTTTCACCTTATTCAAGTCTTCCACCTCTGCTAAGGAAGCATCTGCTTGTGTCACAAAATGTAACTGAGGTTATTGATCCACGACTCAGTTGCGAACAGTGGGATCTTCCCTCACGCTTCTTAGGCTTGGGGGATATTGGGAGCTAATGGCTCCAGCCCCACACTTTTCTCCCAAAGGACCTGCCAGGGCTGACACAAGCAAGGAACTGTCCGACTGCACTGCCTGATCTGAGCTGACTTTCCAATACGGGCCCATTTCCATCTCTGACTTAAACCCTCTAGGCACAATAATGTCTCCATGCCAGCACATCTCACTCACTCCATCTATGTGTTCATCCTTCCCTTCTGATTATTTCCAGGTTCTTTGGGACTGTTTTCAGTGGAGATAATTGTCAGCATTACATGCTAATCATGAAAGTATATTGTTCTTCCTAATATTCTTAGTCCTTAAAACACAGGATATTTAAAAGAGAAGAAACACAGTTTGAGGTCTATATTCTTCTACTTCAGGACTTTTGTAGAAAACCTCTTATTTCCAGTCTATCATGACAATGTGCAGTGGGTAAAATGTAGAATACTTTTTTAATATAACAGTAATAAATATTATAGGACTTAGTTATGCTAAAAAAATTAAGTTACCTCAGTTATATGACTTCAGGTACAGTGATAACATAAATATTTTTGATAGCTAGGTTTTACAGTGCAAGCCAAGAAAATGTTCTATATAAACAGAGATACAAAAATTATTTATTACTGTCACTGGCCTATGTTACATGAACCTTTCTGCATTCTTCGTACCACACAAGAACAAGCACAATTCTCCTTTGCCTCATACCAAGTGATCTCACATGGGAGTCACGCCGAATTATGAGTCTAAACAGGCATCAATCACTGTGGAATTCCACTACTCATTAGCTTAAAGGTGAGTAAAATGCTTTTTAAAAAAGTGATGGGGGTGGGGGGAGGGAGCAGGAACAGAGAACAAGTGAGAAATGTGATGTTATATAGTTAACATCAAAATTGCTCATACATATCTTGTTATAGCTCAACATCAGCAAGACTGGTAGAACCATCTTCTTAAAAAAATTTAAAATGTTTATACTTAGTAATTCCCATTCATTAATGCTAAGTAGCTTGAAACAGTTCCCAGTACCCAGCACAGCGCTTTTGGCAAAGCAGCTTCCAGTGCTATGAAAATGTTTTATTTTTGTAATGCAATTTAATCGGTAATAATTCACTTCTCATTTGCTGAAAGGCCATAATCACCAGAAATACTCTTGGTATTCATAGAGGAGCAGCATGTGTAATTCCATCAGAAATGCACTGCACTCCAGGACTCAGGACAGTGTAGCTAAAGACTTCCAAAAATCTGTCCCATTACACTCCAATATCAGTCTTCCAGAGCTTTCTGACTCATCTATACTTATCTAGTTTAAGGCAAAGCTTGAGGAAATATTTTTATTATTAAATTACTAAAAGCTCTATTTTTCAGTAGAACACCATCCTCCAATATAGTTATTTCTCTCTTGTTAAGTCAGATGTTCAACTTAATTAAGGAAATTCTCCAGAAAAATCTGTGCCTGTGGCAGGCACACAGGCTCAGAAAAAACAACTGCTCTTTAAGAAAAATCAAGGCATTGTGCCAGCATTTGATGGTGGCTTTATGCTTCATTTTGCTTTAGCAATCAAGTTTCATTAAAAAATGTGACTGGAGATGTATTGAGATGCAAAATAAACTTGAGCCAAAACAGAAAGAGAAACGAACAGCTTCTTGTCTAAAAGCAAGTCCTCAAAGGGCTCCTTCCATATGCTATTTGCTTTCTCTTTGCTAAATCCCCTGGCCTCTGCTTACTTGAAAGTTGCTGAAGTTTTCAGCTAAAAACCCATTGAGCATCACCCTTAAACAAGGCCTTCACCAGCCACCTATGAAAAATTCATATTTCTGACAAACGTCATTTTGGTCTCACTTCACTAACAAAAGAGAATGTCTCTACAAGAAGAGCAACATTAACAACTAATCTTCATTAAAGCCCTTCGCTGAGAAACACAATGGAAAACTATCATCTGAACCTGCAATTGGTCACTGCCAATTATTTTTTCCCCCAAAAAACTTATTGTTTCATTAATAGTAAAGCTGCCCTCATTTTCATGTCATCTCCTATTTTCAGGGAGGGCACAGCACAGCAAAGCCCACAACTCTCACCTAGCCCCCCCCAAAAAAGCCCAAGGAGAACTTTGCACAGTGCCAGGATGGCTCTGAGATGATTCTTGGGATGCACAGGGTGACACTCGACACCCAGCAGAGCAGGGGCCCTGGGAACTCATCCACCCAGGAAAAATGAAGGAAGTGCAGGAACCTCTGTTGCCATTCAGCAGTTTGCACTTTCCTTGGGGCTGGGCAGAGCTGTCTCCCCTTGCACACTGTTACAGTTGAGTCTGTCAGAGCCTCCCTCACACCTTTTTCCTCCCCATTTTTGGAACTAAGTATTTCTTTCAAACACAGCCACCAGCACCTCCCCTCTAATGTGACAGCTCTGTGATAAATCTGCCACGAGGCTGACATGAAGGCATGAAATATTTTGCAACTCCCTAACCCATCTAAGAGGTTTCAGCTCCACTTTTTCACCTCTAAGCAAAATGCCTGAATGGCATCTGCATGAGAAAAGGGAAGAGAGGAGACTCAGAGCTGAGAATTCCACTCCACCTTGCAAAAACCAAACACACTGTCCTCAGAATCTATGAAGAGCAGAAAATATGTGTGTAAAACTTGCTAAGCCAGTGATCAGGACATTCTCCTTTCGAGGATTTATGTGTCTTTTATAGAAAGCCATGGTTGGATAAAATAAACTAGTCCCTGGAGATGGCACTGAAAATTCAGTGTTTCCTGTCAGATGGTACAGCACACACACAGGGCCTGTGGAAGCTCCCCCACCTCCCAGCAGAGCTCCATGCCCCCAGGACACCCAGGATACCAAGGAAGAGCACTCGAGCACAGCAGGAGCTTCTGTCCTGGGCAGCACTTGGGCTGATCACCAAAGAGCCTCTGCTTCCATCACAAACATTCCTGGATGCAAAACCAACTGCTACATGTACCCCTCAACCTTCAGAGAGACCAAGATACAGATCTGATTCTGTTTTTATTTTTATAGGCCAGCACAAAATGAAGTGTGAGGAGGCTGATAAATGCATTGGTGCCATGGTTACCAGTGACATTAGATCCCTGGCTGAGCAAACTGCTGCAGGAATGATTTCTGTATAAACAGATTTATTCAATTGTGTCAGCTGTGTGTCTATAAAACGTGATGCAATTGGATTTCACAGATGCAGGAAGTGGTTGGTGTTTGCTCTGCCTGCATGGAGATGCCTCAATGGATTTTTTTTCTCTGCTCAGTGGTGACACTGCTTCCACTCTGACCACACCAGCTCTGCCCCGACTCCCAAGAAATGGACTGGCACTGAGCTGGCTGCAATTGTGGCTCTGCCATATCATTCCAAGGAAAATAAAATGTGCCATGGAAAATGGAAAATACACAATTTACCTTGAATGACATGATAGAGGCAAAACAAAGCTCTGGAATTCTGGAAACCTGAATTCCTGTCTCTGGAATTGCAGGCATAGCATGATACTGGTTGCAGTTAGCCTGGTCTAACCATGAGCCAAAGGCAGAACATGTTCCTGGGGCTGGTCCAGCTGAGCTGTGACTACATCCAAGGATGGAGATTTCTCAGCTGCTCTGGGCTCCTGTTCCATGTTTTCCCAAGCTCACTGAAGCATGATTCCATGGGCTACACTTGTAAGATGAAGTAAAGCCTCATCATCTTGTTTTGCATCTGTTTTTGCTACTGCAAAGTGGAAATAGTATTATAACCATCTTTTTAAATGTGGCCAGAGATCTGTTGAGGAGAGGCATGACAATTGTCATTTCCACCTACAAATTCAAGCTGAAGTCTGAAAACAGCAGAAATTCAAATGCAAGCATGCAAAAGGTGGTTGGTTTTCCTTTTTTTTTTTTTTCCCCCCGAAGTATAAGGAAAAGGAATTTATTATGCTGCCAGATATGCTGCTCAGACCTGTGCTCTATGTAGCTTCTGCACAAAGAGAAGAGACATCAGTTTGGACTTTGGGGGTTTGGCACCAGTGACATGATCCCAGGAATGAGAATTCCAGAGATTGCAATAGGAAGATATCCCTCTAATGGGATAGAAGTTTCATTCACCAAACAGAGAAATAATCACTGGTGTAACAGCTGAGAGACAAAAATTATTGATGATATTTGATAATGCAGCAACAAAATTGATATAGAGGATTCCAAGGTGGAGGCAAGATCCTACTGTGAGACAAGTACTTATCCTTGTCTTGAATGCAGGATGATATGAAGTGAGACTGCAAACTAGTCACAGGTATTTGAACACTAAACTGCTCCATAAAGCTTTGATTTTAGGCATGAATAGAACAGAGCAGCTCAACTTCCAACAGCAGCACAAAGTGCTGAGACCTGACTCTAGCTCTCAGCAAAGGTCGACAGGACAAGCTGTGCCCTTGGAAAATACTGTCCTGAAAAGAAAATCTCATCTTCTGTGTGCTTGTGTAAAGCTACACAACTCCACACACCTGGGAATGTCTGGGGCTCCCCTTTCTTGGTGCCCACAGGAAATGTGGGATACAACGTTACCCTTGGGATGAGCAGGAGCCGTTTGACAGGTTTACTCAGTTTGTATCACACCCAAACAGCAGCATTGCTGTGAGTAGCTACCGACAGCACCAGCATTGTGGATTTTACAAATTACTCAATTGGCTTTAAGCCCTCCTTCATGCCAACACGGAATCACAAATTACAGGAGCTACATCCATCAACAGCTTGTCATTAGCACAATCAAGTGGACTGTTCCTATGAGATGATGACAGAAATTTTGTTTGAATACATTCGTAAAAAAACAAAGGTTTTTTTTTTTTGTTTGTTTGTTTTTTTTTTTCTGAGATTCTCCTTTAGAAAAGTAACTCTTGATGGTCTCAGGCTAATCCAAATCTAGCTGATAAGTACCATTTGGTGAGTTTTTACAACTAGTACCCTTTCATATTTCAGTTCACATCTCTTTATGATCCTTATCCCTTAAAAGCCTTTGATTGATGC
Source organism: Pycnonotus jocosus (assembly GCA_013400435.1). Taxonomy (NCBI): domain Eukaryota; kingdom Metazoa; phylum Chordata; class Aves; order Passeriformes; family Pycnonotidae; genus Pycnonotus; species Pycnonotus jocosus. The sequence goes on along the minus strand of VWYP01009710.1, from coordinate 1,091,156 downwards.
TGTGAAAGAAAATCTCTGGAATCCTCATCTTCTCCTGGCTACTTTCAGCCACTTACTGTCAGATACCCACTGCCAATCTCAAGTTTTAGATGCTGGTCACAAATTCTGGAAATAGATAAGTTCCAGTCTCCCTGCCCCCGCATCCAACACACAGAATTTACCATTTACTTCCCTGTTCCTTTGGCACATATAAACACAACTTCAGCTTAATTCTCCCTTGCCCCATAGTCACAGTAAACAGCTTCTGCATTTCTTTGTCCTGGGACTGCTGGATACAGACAATGGCAGATTTATGGGATGGTCTTTTTGACAAAACAATTACTTGTCATGTATTTGAAATTTTCTTATGGTGTTTTCATCACTGAACTAAATGTGGTGGTATAAGAAAGAGGGCAAGTTCAGCTCATGAGGAATTATAAGGAAAGATGTGAAGAGAAAATTATATTCTTTCAGTAAATTCTATCTATTTAAACACAATTTCAGGTCTGTGAGTGGATGTCAGGGAAGCAGAACAGACCAGAAAAGGGGTCACAGGAGAACAGGGGTGACCTGCACAATCTCACACACCACTGCCAAACCAACAAACCACCAAGGCACTAAGGTCTTAAACAAAATGGTTCACAGCCCTTCTGCGACACTGAGGTGAGACTTGGAAACCAAAACACACAATTATTCCATTCATCCTTTCATCATCCTTTTACAAGCCATTCCCACTGCCTTGAAGAGTAAATTAAGGAGGGGAGGATTAAAGATAGAATAATAATAAAGGATGAAAAAAAGGCAAAACATGAAAGGATAACAATGGCACAAATACTCTAATTTCACCTCTCAGTAACAACTTTCATTTTTAATCCTTCACTGACTGGGAAAGGACTATGCATATTGAAGAAAGTGCTCATTTACGATTTCTGACTATTCTAATTAAATTTTTAAAAACCCAACAATGGGGAATTTCTACCAAGTTATATTGAATGTTCAAATTAAACCGAGAAAACTCAAAGTCTTACTGTGTCTGCATCATTATCTGGGTTTTTATCTGAATGGCAAAAAGCTGCAATTAATCACTGATTTATTTTTCTTTTCCATTCTATATGGTCCAATGAGATTTAACATCCCAGTTTTACTGTCAAGCACATCATCTCTTCTATAAAAGTGCTTCTACCTGCAAGTCCCTCAGTGAGCACAATGCTTATTTCAACTGGTGCTACCCCAAAATCTGTAGCTCCCTGATGAAAATGATGAGATGAGAACATTCTGTTCTTGCAGAATACTATAACTGCAAAATCAGAGTGTTGAGTTTTCATTGGTGTCCTTGGTAACCCTCACAAGTGATTTCTGAAATAAACTGTAATGGACAAAGCTGACAGGCACTTGGCACATTCCTGGTAAGTCAGAAAAGGGCAAGGAAAGGGATCAGCAAGTATCCCCAAAAGGATGACTCTGCTGACAAATTCTCCTGTGAGGGAAGAGGCAGCCCTTCACTGGGATTATCTCCTGACCACACTGATTTGGAACATCCCAAACAAGATAAAACAACTTCTTCCCCTCATTCCTAGCATCTTCTGATTTATGGGAGCCAATCACCTATTGACTAGGACATGTACAAAGACATGCACATGGAAAAGGATTTAGAAAAGCACACTTCAGTTCTGCCTTCTGAAGAATAAAGCAGAATGTGTGTATACACAAATTCATCTGCATTTACATCCTTCCTGCTTCACACCTGCTCATCCTGGGAGAGGGAGAGGCATAAATGTTGCTTTATCTTTCATTTCATATGGGAAGAAGTTCATGCATGTTTCTAAATACTTTTTATTTAAGACAAATATACCATGTACTACCACCAGTCCTCTAAAACAGCCATTTCAGCAACCACGTGTAAGGTGTTCTGCTCTAATGATAAGAGCAGTAACAACAGGATTTGAGGTGTCAGGATCCAAGATAATCTCTTGGCAGAACACCAGGAGGGAGTTGTAGGAAACCACACTATAAATTGGCTGAGGTGCTAAGGTATTTTAAATAGTGAATCTACTTTATCAAAGTAGCAATTGTGTCATCTCTCTTTTCCCTTTTGCTTATTTTGGGTATTTCTAATGCACTCACATAGTTGCACTCAAGTGCTAGACAGTAATTGTGTATAGGACTCAGTGTGAAAAGCGATGATTTCACAACTACTTCTAATGCAGCTAAAAGCTGCATATTAAAGAAAGTGGCAAAATAAATGCTTAAAGATTCTAATACAATTCAAGAAAGAAAAGGAAAAAATAAAGGGAAAACTCCCTAGATGCTGTGAGACAAAGAAGTAGAAATGAAAGCAGCCAGGTGGGTGTTGGTTTGAAGTCACTGTGGAGGCACCAAAACATCATCCAGCATAGACTAAACCTGGCAGGGACATAGAAAAGAAGATGAAAAAGATCCATTTTCTCACTCATGTTTTACCACTACGACAAAATAATGGCTCCTAATTGCACAACCTACAGAAACTACAAACATGCTTTTCATAGAAGAACAGAGAATGAAGGAGAAAGGGACATTTTTCCAGGCTAATAAAAATCAGAGTTTGAAACCAGACACTTATTGACACAGCAAATCCTCAGTTTGGAAGAAATGGGTAAGTGGTGCTGCCTTTAGTCCTTTCTCATATCCCATGAGTAACAATTCAGAGCTCTGAAGGGTGGGAAGAAGGTAGTTCCATCACTACTCCCAGTGTTCTAAAGACAGGATAGAGAAAGTTCCAGTAACAAGGAAAAAATAGGATTTCATATTAACATTTCTCTGAGAGAAGCATTTACAATCATTTACAATGCCAACTCTTGTTGGGTGAAAGAGTGCATTTGTTTCTTTAGGACTTGCTGCATTTTTTTGTGGAAGCTGTTCACTGTCCCAATTCACTGGACACCTGGCACATCCTCTTTGGATTTTTCTCCAGAACTGGATCCTGGCAGCTCAACAAGGGAGAAAAGCCGTGGTCTACTGTAGTGCTTGGTAACTAGAGACACCCAAACTCCATCTCCATTTTCCATCCAAAATGTCACAGTTCTTCACAAAAGCCCCACAGAAATAGAGCACTGAGTTTTAAGCACAGCAAGCCAAGATTTACTTCTATAAAACCCAGGCACTGACCAGAAACAGAGCCCATGGGGAAGCAAAAGTCCTCATTAAACACACAAATATTGCTCAGCTGGTGAAGATCTGCAAGAGCAGCTCTGGATTTCAGGGTGCAGCTGTTGTGTAACAGTCCCAGCACAGGAAAATCCAGCCCATTTTCACAGCCAGATAACCTCAAACATGGAGCAGCTGGAAGGGTTGGGCACAAAGCAAACACCCTGCCAGAGAATGGGAGACAACACAGGGAATCTCCCTGCTGTTATTTCTAATGCTCTAAGGAAGCTATCCATGAAAATCATCAGGGCTTTTACTTTTGCTCTGCCGTGCCCCAGGAGGAGCAGCACCACCTGCACCACCCCAACAGCAATTTGCAAAGCTGATTCTTAGTGAAATTTTCTCTTTTTGAAAGAAAGAAAAAGGTTAATTTTCATCAAGAAGAATAAGGAACATAATGGAAAACATAACGAAAAGTTGGTTGTTTTTAAAAATTCTATTTATTTTTTCCCATTCAAAACCAAATCTATGTTCTGTAACATTTTGGATTTCTTCTGAAGTTTTCACTTGGATAAAACCCAAACTAATTACTTGATGATCTTCAAGCCTCAAGATCATGTTTCCTTGCACATGCACAATGAAAAATATTGAGTAAAGCTTCTAAGACAGCTTTCATTGCTGGATACTTAGCAAAATTGATTGAAATTCAGATTTTTTTTGCCCACTGGCAAATTCTGGTAGCTCAGTATCTATTTGCATTCCAAATCAACACGAAAAATTGAAATATTCATAGATTCTGTAAAACAAAATGCACTTAACAATTTTGCCATAGAGAAAATTGACTTTTCAAAGCAATTTAAGTGCTATTTTTCTTTTCTTGGATATACCTTCTGCTGGAAGTCATCATGGAGACTTGTAGCCCTGATTTTCCCCAATGAGATATCATGTGCATTAGGGATTTTTTCCCACCACCAATTCATGTGCTATTTTTGTCAAAGGAAAAACAAAAGCAGGAGTTACTTAAATCTGGAGCTTTTCTTGGCAGCATATTGCTACCTTTTTAAATTAAGCCCTTAGGTATCAAATGAAATTTGAAGATGAAAAGAAAAATATTTACACCCCAAAGTAGCCAAGTGACCATTAATCATTAAAGTCATCACCTCAAAAATCACTTAAACCCAGATTTAAGTTATTGCATTAGAGACTTGAAGCTAAATCTTTCCTTTCTGTCAGCACAACACTGTTGCTTAGTGCAGGCTCTTTTCCTTAGTTTTTTCCTAGGAAAAAAACCCAAGTAAATGTAATTTTTTACCTAAAGCAAAAGAGGAACAAACCCAAGTCTCATGTGGTTCATGGAATGGGAAAAACCTCCTCTTTTTTATCTTTTAAACGTATTTTTAAGCCAAGTCCATTGGGACAAGCTGCAAGTTCCAACAAATCTCAAAGTGCCTCCACAGTCCTGTATTTCACACTACAGCTAATGCACCCACATTGTCCAAAATTCTGGATTATCCTCAGGTAACTGGAATAATGGGAGAAAAGAAGGAACTGACCCACACATGAACTAAGCAGAAGGTGTTGTTTGATATTAAACTTAATTGCAACCCTTGGCTGTGTTTAACAAAGTCAGTTGATCCTGGTATCTCCATTGGCGTTATTGGCAAACCAGCAGCCAAAGTCACTCAGAAAAGTGCCAGCACCACCAATTTAATGGGAATTGCTGCTGGAGTCACCCCAATGCCATCTTTCCCTCTGCCACACTCTAGGATGTTCTGAATATGCACATGGACATCAATTACGAGTGACTTACCAATTGCCAGTGACTCACAACCCCAAGTGGCCCTGCTCTCATGGCTACACAGAGCAGGCCACATGTGTCCTCACAGCAACAGCCTTCCCACTCCACACACTAATCTGTGTTTGGAACACCACTTCTAACATGCAAAAATGAGGAAAAAGGATTTGAGCCTTTTAAAGGATTTTTTTTTTTCCTGAGGAGCCATCAGAGAAGTGAGTGTAACCTGAGCTTCAGAGCCTGCAGTGCACCCCCTTAGCCGAGCAGAATTAATGACTCTAATTAGCACTGCTGGGGAAGTATGAGGCAAGTATTTACACACATGGGAAAGCTCAGTTTTGCTAGAGGTTCTCCCTGGCACAAAACAGGAGGTTACCTGTGATAAGCACACAGTAATGGCAAGCTGCCTTTAGAGATGCTTTATATTAAGCAAATAGTGATCCTCACAGCAGGGCCATTTTTTAAAACTATCTGAAAGTGCATTATGATTAAAAGCATTGTAAGGCACTCAGAAGAGGCTGTTAAGCTGTGCCTAGGACAAACAAAATGGAAAGCAGACACTCCAGGTTGACTGCCATCATATCTGGTCTCCTTCAAAAGCCAGAAATTACCTATATTTATCCCATTTGGATCATACATGTCAGTTAATAGTATAAATAGAGATGAGTATGAACTACACCAGTGAGTCACCAGAGAGGAGGAAGGATAATCTTTTCTCTTGCCTGTATGGGCAAGATGGTATTTATCAGCAAGTTAAAGGCAAGGTTGGGGTACAGGAAGTTCTGATGAGAGAGAGACAAGACTGGTGAAACATGGACAGAAGCCCAGACAAGCCATGGGATCACCTTAAATTCTGTTGGACAAGGCCCTGAGCAAATGGACTGAACTGAAAGCTGGCACTTATTTAAGCACAGACTTGGACTAGAGACCACTAGAAATCATTGAAAGTTAAAATATTCTGGGGTTCTAAGAGGCAACAAAATAGAGAGGCAGTTCTGGGAATCCACAGCATCCGAGCATCTACTTGGAACTGTGCTCAGGGTATTTGTTTTTCTTTGAGGCACAGCAATCTTTGTTTTCTTGCTGGGGAGACAGTTTTTATGATGCTCTGAGTGACAGAAGTAACATAACTATAAATCTCTCTCAGACTTGAGGAAAGTTGGGTTGTACAGGGATTGCAGAATATTGCACTAGAAGCCTTATGGGGAGTTTAGGGAATAGAGGGGTTAGGGAAAGGGAAAATTCATCTCACTTGTAGCAACATCATTTAAATCCAGTTCTGGTGCTTGCATTTATCTCCATAGTGCTTTCTATCATAAATCAGGTATTATTTTCCTTCTGCACAACCATACACAATACAATCAGCAGCAACATCTGGGCTCTGCTTTTCTTAATAGCACCTTCATGAAGTTATAATGTAAAATACAAGAACTGGAATTGGAAATAAAATAGAAATGCTAATTTGACACTTGGAACTTTATCACAGCTGCGTAATTTAAAGTAATTTTAAATGTAGACTTTTGCTGTTAGGTTATATTTTTCCATAACACCTTTTTCATCCAGAGGTGTTTTCTTAATCATCATCACTTGTGTTTTTGATGGTTTAGACTTTTTTTTTCCTGTTCTTCTTTTTACAGAAGACCATGGCTCACTTCGAGCTAAGATTTCTCTTTATGCAGTGAGTGTTTCCTGTCATATTTCAGGATGAACAGAGCTTCCGTCCCAGTGAGGGAGGGCCCCTGCTGTCTTTGCTTGGTCTTTGACATCAGGCACTTGTAATAAGGCAGGCCAGAAGCTTAGGCATGGCACCAACATTTTAACTGTATTACCTTCTACTTACCTGACCACATTTAGAAAGGGCACAGGCTGAAAACCCTAATTTTATCATCCCTCCTAATGCTCCTGTGTCACTGGTGCTGGCCTCTCAATGTCTGTGCAATACATCAAGTAACACTTCTGTAAACTGCCTCTCAGTGAGAAAAATGCAACAGCATCCAGAACACTAAGGGGGAAAAGTATACCTGTCCTGAGCTTTGTCTCACAGACCTTTGGAAAACCAGAGAGCAAAAGACTCTTGACCTGATCTGTAATTTAACTGCAAGTGCAGCTATGAATGCATGGTAGTGATTAAAGTGTTCCTTGCAGAGTAAACCCTTTCTTTACACATCAGTTTACACCATTTGTACCTCTGGGAATATCAACTAAAACCTCTAATTTTCTTTAGCTCAACATTACATAGATCCACAAAGACTTTTGGGAATGTTCCCCCTTCTTGTTATATTTTTATTTTCCTGGGGAGAGAGAAGGGTTCATGGTAATAGATAAAGAGTGCATTGAGTTTCCCTTCCAAGCCCACCTTAGCAGTCCATGCAAACACCTTCCAAAGGTCCTGCAGCCAGTGCTGCTGAGTGAAAATGCCTGCAGCACCACGGAGCTGATGGAAAGTCTGGAGAGGGGCCAGCACTGTCCACTGGCTTATCCCCCCTGTCACTGCTGTTCTCCAGTCAGGCTGGAAAAGGCCTGGGGCTTTTGTTCTCGTTGATTTGCCATCCTCCCCCAAGAAACCTTCTTGTGTGTTCCCTGGGAGCACCTTGAAACCCTGGTCACAGTGGCTACAATAACACAATTTACAGTAGCAAGTTAATTAGTTACAAATAGATACAAAATTCACTTACCACATACTGAGACTGGTGAAATGCTTGTATCCAGGCTCCTATTTTCCTATTCCTTGTTCTGCCTGATTAACACACGATGCATTTTCTTCTGTCTTGAGGTTAGATATCTGAAGATTTTCCACAGTAAATTACAAACAATTCACATTTCTTGAGTTAACATTCATTGTTTCACTAGAAAGAAAAGAAACAACAAACATTTCATAAGTCTCGGGTGTTTTATTTCCCATGAAATCAAACAATCACCAGTACAGGCTGATCCCAAAATCTCATTTACTTCCATGTGCTTGAAGAAATTATTTAATAAATTTGGTCAAATGCTGTTTTAAGATTAATAAGTGATTTACTGTTGAGCTTGGGTAGCCAGAATTCTATTTTGTATCTCTACCAGGTTAGCAAATCTGAAACAATCCCCATCTGCCACACACCAGCTAATTATGCCTCTTTTTGCTACCATTAGTTGATAGTAACTACAGATTGGAAAGATGCCCATTTAGCTTTATTTACGTAATTTGGAAAAATTATTTGTAGCAGGGAAATAAAACCAGAAAGGGGCCAAAGAAACAAGGAGGGAAGAGGAAGAATTCACTGAGTGTCACCAATTCAATGATACCACCGGGCACCTTCTCAGCACCACTCCTTACACCAGGAGCTGCTAATAAGCAGTTAATAAGCTGCTAATGCTGCTTATGGATGAAGGTGGACAACACTCAGCACTTTATCAGGGGTGAAAAAATAGGTTTATGATGTCCTCATATGCACTATACAGGCATGGATTTCTGAATGGGAATTCTGAGAGGAAATCAGGCAGCTGTGCTCAAATCCAAGCTCAGTATCACAACTCGGATCTAAACTCTGAATGTGAGCTGTACCCAAAATGTTGCCCATATGTTACTTTTTTACCAAGGGATTTGAGGGAAAGAAGGTTAAGTAGCACATTCAGACAAGCTCTGGTAATTCAAGTGTGGAACAGACACAAAATGAGAAGCTGCAGTTGTATGGCTGGAGGCATAAGGGGAGACAGAAATGGAAAGAGAGAAGCAAGAAGTCTACAGCTGAATCATGCCCAGTCTCCCTATCTTTTTAAAGAGCATCCTTGGATGTGGAAAAACAGTTTAATTTGCCAGTTTGTTGTTAAGTGCCAGCCTGTGCCAATAACTACTACACAGAGCAGGTAACTTTTAACAGTTCTTACAAAAGAAGGCAAAAATGTTACTGACAGTATCTCATACATCTCCCTCAACTGATTTTATGATACTTCCTCTTCCCATGCCCACTCCCCAAAATGAAATAAATTAGAAAAAAAAAATCTAACTATATTTTAAAAGTATAACAAGCCGTTCTTGGCTTACTATTTTTCTGACTGACCCTAAATCTCCAGCTGCTCATGCTCTGTTCCATCCACACAGGTGGGAAGCCACCAGGACACTTCATTCAGGGTGGAACCACACCAGTTTAAAACCACTGACGATCATAAATATGATGCTAATTAAATGGGTGGGGAGCGGGGCTGACGCCACACAAAAACGCCACAAACCCCACTGATTTCTGTGAATAAATGCCCAAAATTCAAATTCCACAGCTGGCAACTGCAGAGAAGCTGCTCTGACTCTCTGCAGATTTCTTCTCAGCAGGAAGATTAATTAAGGTGGGTTGTTTTTCTTTTCTTTGTACACAGGAAACTCCCTCTGCATCTGCCACACAGAGTGATTCTTTAATTTTTAGGAACAGGAATTCAAAGGAATCCCTGAAGCATATCAGAGTTGGGCTTGTGCTAAGTATCAACCATACTTATCTTTTAAAAGACGTTATTTGTCTTATTTGAAACATGAACACTAATTCAAGGCTTGCTATCATTTTGCCTCTGCATTGCTATGACAACTAAAGAAGTTAATGGAATACATAAAATACCGCAATAAACCCAAATTTGCCCCACAGCATTTCAAGTTCCCTTTCTAAATTAGTTCAGGGAAGCAGCAATTGGGTCACTCATTTTAGATCTCCCAACAGCAAAAAGGGAAAATTCCCTGTTTTTTGTAAAGAAGCCTAAATTGTTAGTTAATTAACAAAGCTGTTTAACTTTAGAAATCAATCAAGTCCCAAAAGTGAATGTCAAGGTTACCTTGAGTCAAGAGCACTGTAAAGGAATAAAACAAGGTTTTATCAATATCAGGATGCCACAAACATGTAGAAGAATGCAGGGCTTTATCCAGAACATGAAAGAAAGAATTTCAGAGGGTAAGAGTTAAAAGCAGTATTGGCAATACCTTCAGATCTGTCATGATCAGGGCTACAGTGATTACTTTTTCTCTCCCAATCACAAAGGGGAAGAAAAACACAACTCTGATTTTTTTTTTTTTTTTCTTTTAAATAAAAGAAGTGTCATTCAGGTCAAAAGCTGTACAGCTGGTTAGAAGCAGCACTAACATTAGCCACAAAGGAGGACAAGGTAAACAGAGCCTCAGGGTCTCACACACACTGATGTCAATAAAGCCTTGCTGCTTTGTAGCACCCATGAGAGAAAACCAGCCAGATACCTGAAGAATGCACAAATCCCAGGAGCAAACTGGAGTGTGCAAGGAAGGGACACAAAACCTCCTCAGACAACTCTGCTGGGGCTGCTGAAGGGCTGACTGCCTCACCAAAGTGCTGCTTTTCCCTGGACAATCTTACCAGAAAAGTTAATACCGAAAATGCTCACCAGCACAACCCACCCAGCTGTGCCAAAGGACTCCACAAACATTGTGATCTGGGGGATAATAAACAATAATTTTGGGACACACAGAAACACATAGCCCTTTCTATACAATATTCTAGATTTTTTCGAAAATCCTTCCATATCTACCAGTGCTCTTCTGAGTGTACAAGTCACACCTATATGGTTTTGGGGCTTTATTGTTATTTTTACACAAACCTTCTCAGAGGACAAAGTGGGCTCAGGGGGTTAAAATAAAAAAAATATTATTATTTTTTTAAATAAAGAAATTTTGGCTCCTGTGACAACAGAAAGTAGCATGTTTTCAAACACCATGACAGGGGAAGGGTATGAAGAGCCTCAACTCACCTGACATGCCCGGCAGACATTGATTCCCCCCCACGGGAACATTCCCGCCCTGCTTTCCCTGCAGCTCTGAGGGGAAAAATTGCAGCCCACATGCCAGGGTCTCTGGTCGTCCAAGCATCATGATCAATTCCCAAAATATTTGCGGTACAATCAGACAAAAGTGTTCTGGCAAGCAGCAGGGGCAAGTGGGCGCGGTGAGGGAAGCCAGCTCTGGGCGTGGCTCTGGCTCCCTCATCCTCACCACAGTGATAAAATGGAACCCTGCCCTGAGGGAAACCTTCAAAGAAACAAACTTAGGTGTCTTGTACACACTGTTTTACAGGGAAAACACGTTTTCCTGAGATTTGGCAGCAAAACCTAACTGGCTGATGTGGGTGAGATAGTCAGGTAGCTTATGTGCCCTCATCTCAAGGCTCATCCTTTCCACAACAAAACAACTGTGGGCAACAGCTAGAAAAGTGAAAAATACAAAAGTCAGTATGAAATAAATGCAGATACACAAGAAATTTTAAACAAATAACCTGTGGGTGCCTGCACCAAGAAAAACCTCAGAGGAAGATCCATTTAAGTGCCATATTGATGAGCTCTCTCTGGCTTCCATTCCACAAATCCTTCTGCTGAGGGAGTCACATCCTGAGCAATATAAGGATATCATTTAAAATGTGCATTGTTTATCCCTTCTGATACATTATACATACAGCTCAGCTGTCTCTAATGCAGGAGCAATCCAAGCACAGCATTTTCAATACAAAAATTCATTAGAAAACACTCCTGGCCTCACTCCAAACAGGCCATTTTTTCTTCCTTTTGGATTTCAGAAATAACTTTATGAAAAAAAAAAAAGTGATTACAGTTGTAATGTGAGAAAAATTAGGGGAAATGGTAGTAAATAATGTAGTGTCTTCTGAGCACATCAAGGGTTTTGGAGCTTCAATATATGAAGGGTCTTTTTTACCTCAGTGAGCTGGGTAATATAAGGTGTCTAAATGTAGAGAAAAAGAAAATATCACTTGTGACTATTGTAACAGCAAGAAGATAAAATTATTTCTATAGGCTGAAAATAGAACTGCTCCTGTAAGAAATCGTTGCTGGAGAATTATTTTTGGAATAGTATTCATCCAAAGTTTAAGGGGGAAAAAGAAAAAAATGTGCACTGGGGGAAAGAAACATACCAAGAGAAATTAAATATTTCAAATGCCTACTGAAATATAATTTCTAAACGGAATTAAAATTTTAGGAAGTTTTACACAATTAACCTGTCACATTTTTCCTTTTCCCCATTGTGTGGGTGACATAAAACATACAAACAATGTACTAAGATAGAGATACTATACCAACTGATATTGATTCCTTTTTTTTATTTTATTTTAGTGCCATGTAAACCAAGACTTGAGACCAACTTAGGGCTAAAAGATGTGATATGAGGTGTAACAGCTCTGATCAAGCCATGCCAGCAAACTGGTTTGATTTTCCCTGTTTTCTGAACAGAATCAAGGCTGCTCCTTTCTCCTTTTTCACCACTGTGGCTGCACCTTCTTTCCCATCCAGCTCAGGACTGTGATTTTGGGCAATTTGAGAATCAGATCAAAGCATTCAGCAAAGCTGTAAGATGTCTATATGAAAGTGCCTTAGAGACTGCATGGAGAATTCCATTCAGCTTTCTGAATGCAATCAAGGGCTCTATCCTCTGACCATGATTCTTTTCTCTGGTTTAAATAGTAATGCTGTGTTTTCTGAATAAGCTTCAAATGATTAATCTGTTTGCTACAAATCATTATGGATATTATAAAGGACAATTAGGGAGAGAAATTATTATTTAAATTATTATTTAAATTATTATTTAAAAGTTAGTTTTCTTTAATTTGATGTTTGATAATTTTGCCTTTTACATCCCCAGCCTTCTCTTCTAAAACACTGTTAGTCTAAAGAAACCTCATCAAAGATAGGTGGTCTCCATTTTTCAGCAGCTGGAAAACCTTTCTTCCTTTAAATTCTTTCACTGGAAAAAAAGGATTGAAGTAATTTTGCCTAACATTCCTGAGAACATTCCATTAATTTGAAGTCAAATAGGAGAGATTTCAGCTCCAACAATGAACGCTGAATGTGCAAATCATACATTAATCATTAATATTTTTTAGTCAGTTCTGCCTTGACAAAAATGCTCCAGGATGCACTAGGCACTCAGAGCAACCTCTTCTCTTCCAGTGCTCCATACTGGGATGTAGGAAATGGCACCCCATGTTCCCAAAGAAAATGAGAAACACTGGATATATTAAATGTCAGTGTGATCAAAGGGATCAGTTAAAACCTCATTGCATGATCTTTCCACTTAAATACTTTTTCGTCCATGTAACACTCAGACAGGATTTCATCTCAATTTGCAGAGAGCACTTATATTTATCTAACCAATTCAAACTGCAGATATCATTAATAGAAATGCACTAATACTTTGCCATCATCCTGACAAATCCCAACGGAATGTAAATGCCTCACAAAATCCTTTTAGATTAAACCCAAGGTAGGTCACTAAAGAAATCAGGCTGAAGACTCAAGCTCATGACATCACCCAAACTCATAGCAGCCATGTGATGAAAGGCAGCACAACATTCTGTGATAAATGTGCAGACTTTCCAAGACAGGTTTAATAACTGCTTATGTAGGCAACCTTCTGGAAGATGGATATGAGTGTGTAAAGACAAGTCAAATGGGGGAAAACCTTTCAAAAAACCCCCAGGAAATCTAACCCTGAAGCATCAAAACACTTGAGCTTTATATTCAGTTTGCTCTGTATCAGTTCTACTTTAAACCAGGCTGTGTGCTTGCATTAACAGCCAGGATGCAAAACACAAATAGGGTTGGAAAGAAGATCCAAGATAGCACTGACTCTCCAGAACTACAAGGCTGCTTCAGAAAATGCATGTCTCTAAGAAAAGCTTTATGACTAGCACCAGCTACACCCCTCCTGCAGATAGACAAATAAAAATTGGTTTTCTCACTGGATTCTGCTTTCCACAGGAACTCATTTTGTCTTTCCTTGCTCTTGAGTATGGAATAGAACCATGACTCAACCTGCTTCAGAGTCCAAGGATGAAGAGGATCACTGCCACCTGCAACCAAACTGTTCTGTGTTTTCTCATCTACAGAAGGGTTTGAGGAATTTAAAAGTAACCTCCTTTTTGTCTTATCAATACAAAGGTTTTTCTTTCAGCAAAAAGCATTTTTACCAGCAGCAGCCAATCCCTCAGACTGCTACATTTAGCATCAGCAGAGATGGAAACTGGCAGCAGCAGGATTGTACAGCCCCTTCTTAAAGAAGATTGACACTAGAGATCAAAAAGGCTCTCAGTTACTAAACCTACACAGATTACTTCATTCATGCCAAGACTCCTTTTCAGCACAGGATCACTCAAAGATTTCTATCTTGATAACATTTGCTGATGAGAGCAACCTGCACTCTCCCATGCTGCCCTGATCTCACACTCTAGGCTGGGCTTTAGGACATGTACAAGATCAGTATTTGTAGCATTATTTTGGATTATTTGCCCTTTATTCTGCTTGCTCCCTTCTAAAACACTCCAGATTTCTCTCTTGTTTCTAAATCTGGAGCCAAACCTGGAATTGCCATTTGCAAGTTGAAACATTTCAAGTAAGGAATTGTCATTCATTTTTACCTGGGTTCCCAGGCATTCCATGATAATCCTGAATTTTAGAAGAATTAGTAATACACTCATAAATCAACCCAAACTGCGAAACAGGAAAACAAGTGAAGTTGTGTTTTATCCTGCTTTCTTTTTAAAGGATAAATTTGTCCTTTAAAAATGCTATTTCCAATGGATACACTGCCAATGCGCTATTTCCTTGGATTTGAGATCTGGGCAATCTATATCCTTGATGCGGAGTATTTTGGAAAGGGACAAAGAGCTCAGCACTGCATTCGAACCACCTGGAAAAGGGAGTTTATCCTGGAGGTGCTGAAAATTCTGGGCTGGAGAGGCAGCAGAAAGTGCTGCTGTCAGCAGTGCTGAATGCAGAGGTGCAAAATTAATTTTTATCCGAGACAAAAGCCAAGATATTCAGATGTAGAAATGAATCTCCCAATGTAAACTATTCCCACTTCAAGAGTGGCCTTACTCAATTAAAGCCTGCAGTATCAGCTTCAAGTGAAGAGATCAGACAGAGGTCCCCAAGCAATTACATGAAACAAAGTCACCCTCGCAGCAGTGTCTGTAATAAAACCAGGGCTCCATTTCACACAGTTTTATTCTCCAGAGATATTTGCTAACTAGGTTTCAAAAGGAATTCAACTTTTGCAATTCACAGGCCCAGATTAAGAAATCCAGTCCACAGGTCAAAGATGCAATTACCTCCATTTCACATAAATCTCCTTCCCTCACAGAAAAGCTGACAGCTTTTCTTCAAGAGCAAGTGAAAAGAATCATAGAACTGATGTATGGATATTTTTTCATTGTCTGCGACTCCCCTCCTAATTATCCAGAAGCTTCGGTTTTCTGAAATTTAACATTGTTATTTACAAAAAAATAACCCCAAAAGAACAAAACTGTGAAGAGTGTACTTGTATATAGCTTGATGGAGGTAATGAAACCCAAATTGTTGTTTTGAAAAAATATTTGTTAAAACCAATTTGAAAACCTCACTTTTTTTTCATTTTCCAATCTGAAATTCCTCAGTTGCTCTGTTCAGTGATATTTCCTACTTTCTACAGTGGACTAATGTCCCAGGTTAAAATGTAAGATGTGCCCAAAGTATGTATTCTATCACCATCTTCATGGGCTGTTGAAACCGGGTGGGGCAGTGTTTCTCTTGTCTTCTGTTAATGGCCGCATCAATGCCTTCCACATGACTCATACATAATTCCCTCCAGAAGCTATCTCTGTTCAATGGGCCATTAAGGACCCATCGCATGACTCATAGAATGATGTCATCCCATTGTGAGATGCTCCCCCCAAGGGGAGGAGCCAAGCATTCCCACCTGGATATAATCCAAGATCTGAGACAGCATGGGAGCAGTTACCCACTGGACTCCCAGAGGACAGGAGCTACCAGACCTTTCTATGGGAGCACTGCTTCAACGAGACCACTTCATCTGGATTGCTACCATCACCCTAACTAATAGGGTGCCAGGTTGTATTCTTTATTTTACTTTCTTTCTTTTCCTTCTAATAAATTGTATTTCTGACTTGGAGACTTTCACTGTTTTTCCTTTGCCCAAACCAGGACAACTAATAAAGTTTTTCAGCAGCTTTAGAGACTAAAATCCTGCAGTGACTTCAGTCTGCTCAGGTGGACTTTTACCTTATTCTCTCTAAAAGATTTAAACCGAGTTTGTTGCCTTGTCTGCAGCCATATTCTATAATTCTAGCTGAATTTTACAGTCATCGTCAATTTATCCATGGACTTAATTTAAACACTCACACAGGTATAAATAACAAACATATAAAATATAGCACTGCATGTGAGGCTGATAAATGTTTCTCTTAACACCTACTTGAACTCTTACCTAACTTGTTGTACATTGATGCAAAACTCTAATTTTTCACTTTGCTGCAAGTGAGCAAAGGGATGAACTGGGCAACACCCCCTTTCCAACCTCATTTATTGGAATGAACACGTGGAACAGCACAGGCAAAATTTCAGTTCTACTTGAAACAGATTTAAAGTTCTCTCTGGCCAGAAAAATCACCTTTTTCTTACAAACCACAGCTATAAACAAGAATGAAAAAGACAAGCTCCTCATCCAACTTTATCACTATATCAACCACCGAAATACTGGTAAACCTCTAAATCTGGAGGAAACATCAAAAAATCTGAAAGCTACAATAGCTTAATGTCAAAATCTATTTTTTCCTTTAACATTAATGCAATGGCAGTGTCTTTCTGTAGCCTTTCACACACAGTTCACAGCAAACCCATGGCTGGTGACAGTGATACTAACAGAGAAAAATCTACCAAGCAGGTTCAAAGGAAATGCAACATTTCATCAAGAAATCAAACTCTTGGGTGCGCACTGAGGAGAGACAAGGTGTAAACCCAACATCTTTATGTCCTGTGCTTTTATGGTGTCTGACAGATGGACCTAACTGAACCTCTGAAGCACTAATGTGCTAAACAATAAAATAAGGAACCAAATGCCCCCAACAACCCAGCACTGCATTTGAACAATGTGTTTAAGAGCTATGGTTAAAGCAGCAGAAAATAGATTAATAGTATGAAGAGTCTGAGTCACTCCTGAAGCTCAGATTTTTAGAGCATCTTACCTACCACTGATGGCATAGTGATAAGGGATGAGCACAAATACCTGAAAGGCAAGGCTAGAAATTGCTCTAAACCTAGCAGGGGAAAATATCATTCCTACATGAAAAATAAACTATCTGCTAGTTTATAAGCACAGTGTGCAAAAACAGGGCAAGAGCACAGTGTAACCATGGTTTAAAGAACATAGTGCAAGAAAATGGCCATTTTCTAGGGAAACTAAAGGGAAAGAGAGAAAGGGAACTTGTTGGGGCAAGTATTGGCATTTTAATCAGCACTACCGCTCTTGGTAAGGATCAAAAATCTCATCAAGGCACATGGCAGCCCAAAGCAGCAGTGTCTCACTGCTGAAGAATTTCATCCTTAGCAGCAGCAGCTGGGCCCTTTCCTTTGACAGTCCTCCAGGGAAACTCAGGGAACTGTTTAGGAACAAGTTTGGACTCTTAAGGCTCCCAAATCCTCCTGCTTTTAAAACCACTGCAATGCTAAATTCTGGGGCCAAGCTCCAAAGAATTGTTTGGTACTTGGGCGCAGTGAGGAAGTAGTTTCTTCTGTGCATTAATGATGAAGAAAGAAGAGCATGGTCTCCCACAGATCCAATCAATAATCCACAGAAATCAACTTCAGACATCTCTATATGTTAAAAGCCAGTGCTGTCCATTTGTATCTTACCTGTAACTTTTCCACACCTAAAACCCAACTGCTAAGCAGAAAACTGCATTTCAGGTGGTATTTTTGGCCACAACAGTATCACTGTTTCAGATTTCTGACTGCAAGCAAAGCTGCTGACTAAATGTAAGACACGCTGCTGTCGCCAAGGAGGTGGCAAGAGGAGCACTGTCCCTTTTACTCTGCAGATGAGGACCTGCTCTGCCTGTTCCAGGTTTGCAGCTACAACAGGACTGCAGTAGATGACAACAGGGAGCAAGCAGTGCTGCAGAGTTCAGGCATCTTGCACCAAGCAACCCCCCAAGGGACTGCGTGTGACCAACTCTCTTCCAGCCTCTCCAGCCCAGAGGGAGGGACCTTTAGAAGGAGAATGGATGCAATCCAACTGACCTTTACATGAGCCAAGAGCTCCCTGTCTTGCAGCCCTGCACTGCTGGAACAGTGGTGATGTGCCTGTGGAGCCTCTCAGTTCACTTACCATTTCAGGTCTTAGGGAAAGATAAATGTTAAAACTGTGATGGACCAAAATGCTTTAGNCTTTCAATTTTTTTTTTTTTTTTTTTTTTTTTAGCATTGTCAGGTTATATAATGACATGTCACACTGACAGCTGATGAAAACATTTACTGTTACTTTTTTGAGCAGGCTCAACTCATTAATTAAAGATGCATCCAAACCAAAATAACTGACAGAAGCCTCCTGCCTCATCCAGTGTTATGTGACCTTTATTTATAAATGTATCACTTCCACTTAGAAGTAGTTCAGAAAATATATGAAGAGGGAGGCAAGAGGAATTGTTCCCCTAGTGCCAGATTCAGTCCTAAATAAGGCAAGGGGGTGTGTGGATCTAACCAGGAGAGGTGGGCTTTGAATCCAGCATTTCCAGGAAGCCAGGAATAGTCTGGCAGTGGGAGTGAGAGATTGTAACACAAGCTCCATGAGTACCAAACAAAAAGCCTACTATGGTACAGGAAACCTCGAGATGTGCATACAAAACCAGGAGCATTTAAGCACGTATTCTGGGAAATGAACTGAAAGAGTCATTCTCATTTCTTCTGTTTAACCAGTCAGTATCTGCTATGGTGCAATGAGCACCTGGGAACACCATCCTGATGCATTTAGTCCTAGAAGAGACATAGAGTGGAATTACAAATATCTCAAATATATTCAGCTTGTGCCTGACATGACTTGGTTCGGCTGCAGCACTTTCAAATACCATTCCTATTACTCTGCCTACAAGTAACTCTGAAATAATTCTTTATTGGCAGTTACAAAGAGTTTAATCTCTTCATAAAATAACATAAAAATCATTATCAAATGTGACCATTTTTGACACATTCAAAAACCTAAATGCTAAAATCAAGATATTTCAACCTTGTATGTGCTATTAATGAAAACCCCCAGGGTTCTCAGAGAGTCCTGTGTGTTTCATTGAGTTATAGCCATCAACAATTTTATTTTTTCAGTGGAGGAATGCATCAGTGCACACCTGAAAGTGCAGACCAGCTTTGGGGGCAGAGAGGATGTACTGCCATTCCCACAAAAACCTTTACTGGCCCTCAATCAGCAGTATTTTTTCCCTGTATTTTGACACTGTAGTGCCTATTTTCCCCAACCAGAGAGCATGAATTTGACCAAGGGAATCAAGCAGAAAACACGACATTTGTAAAGACATTTCTAAGAGCTACCATTGCCACATTACAATTTGGCCTCCTGCAGGCCACTGACTGTGCAGCAGAGGTTGATTGCCTAAATAGGTTCATTTATTTTAAAGGCAGCCAGCTTCCCACATACCTCTGTATAAAATGGACTGTGATACTGATTATCCATTACCAACACCTCTGGCACGTGCATTTAGAATTTTTCTTCATTTATTCCCACTGCTATCTGTATTTTAGATGAAATATTCTATCACCTGCTGTTATTTTGGTTAATTAAAATGACCTTGGGAAAGCAGACCAGCCACAAATACTTAATGCTACCCTGCTGATCTCTGAATAAGTGGAGTGACTGATCTATCAAAAGTAGATACCAACTTCATTAACATCAACTTCCAACAATAGCACCTGAAATTCTGTAACAGCTTCCAGTGCAATTTCTTAACTACTGTGACTTTTAAGATTAATAATTATTATTATTGTTATTTCCCATCTTGCGTTTACAGACTTAATACTGTTAAGTTTAAACCCATAAAACTCACTTTAATCTCAAGGGCTTTGATCCCATCCCTCAAAAATTTGCAGAGTTCAGAGAAGCATTTCTGCTTTTAAGGATATTTGAGTACCTATTGGTATTTTTACAGTTAATATTGAAACTGCTGCCACAGACTGCCCACTCACCCCTCTCACTGTCTCTTGGCTGTTTTCTTACCTCCAGGAACTTCACTGACGGGCCCAGACTGACAGTGAGAGAGGTTAAGCTCAGCAGGCTCCAGTGGAAAGAGTTAAATGGCTTCAGCTGGGCCATGTGAGATCTCTATGAGATCACAGCAAACCAGAACACCATAACACAATATTTGCAAAGAGAAACCTGTGGCAATTATGTTTGTCAGCAAAAGGATTGTTTGTGCCAAAGCAAATCACTTATCCTCAAATTCAATGGGAAACCCTGGAAACTTTGCTGGGACTGTTTATCACAAGTCAGAGCACACTCAAATTATTCTCAAAAATACATTTCCAAACCCTAAAGGGCTACATCAAGAAATAAGATTTGTGAGCAATTGTACTTGCAGTAGAAGCCCTGATCCTGTGGCAGGCCATTTGGGAGGAATGGTTTGATAAAAATATCAGTGACTTGTGCATTGAAGCAAAAAACATTAAGGATGAGACTGGTTTTCTTGCCAATGTGTCCTAGTAACAAACTGAAGATTATATATTCCTTTGTTACTTGAGAAATGCTCTAATTTTTTTTTTGTCGGGAAAGTTATTTTGGAAATTATTTCTATGCACAATAATTGTTATTGATAAACATTTTTATCTCAGAACTATGTTCAGGACTGGATGTACACAATCTAACCAAATCTGCAATAATTGTTTAGAAATAAACTTTCCACAGAAACTATTTTGCTTTCACTCTCTGAAAATTGACTTGATTAATTAATCATGAAGCTTTTAATGAGTATTTATACTTCTCCAAGGGCAGGGCAGAGACTGAAGTCAGCCTAAAAACACTGAGCTATTCAGCAAGGTATCAAGCAAGCATGAAGGCTCAGTTTCCAGATGCTTTGTCACTGAATTTTAACAATAATATTTCAGAACATTCCCAAGGGACCAGGCACCCCTTGGATTATGTAGAAAGAACAACTGACAGGATAAAACAAAAAACACAGATAGAGGTGGGCATGTATCAGAACCAGGGGAAAGTATTTGTACCTCAAGGTGTTTATCTGTCACCAATCTTTCAGTGGCACTCAAAGAAACACAGAATTCTGAAATATTCATTGCAGACTGGGGGCTTCCTATAGTTCCTTACATATGGAAAAGTACGGAGAAAACCTAGAAGTCAGGGATAAAGAGCACATCACCAGCAAAGGGAAAGCAGAAGACAACCCTGCTATGAAATAATGAACAAAAGGAACTGCCCAGTGTTTCTCTTGGGATTTCCTTGGTGGGAAGAAATGCAGGGAGAAGCTGAAGCACCTCTTGAACCAGCATGAGTGAGAAAGGCTCCTGTGGTGCAAGAGATAAAGTTGGGAGGTGATGCAGAAAAGAGAACGTGTTTGGGATGGTGAGCCAGGAGCAGGTCTTGAAGCAGCTCTGTGGGGGAAAGGCCAAAGGAGAAGAGCCATGAGATGCTGGGATGGTTTTTGGGATTATCCCCCCTTGTTGCCCTTGGTTGTTCATGTTTTTACTTTGCCTTCTGATGTTTACAGAACTTGGAGTTAGTTCTCACACTTTCTCGTGTAAATAAAGAAATGTTTACATATTTTCTCCTCTAGGAGGAGTTTCTTGTGTGATGGTGATGTTCCCCAACGAGATTGGAGAGGTGGCAACACCTTTGGCCAATCTCTTGCTTTCTGATCAATTGTATATAAGTTGGAGTCAAAATAAAAAATTAGAGCATTCTGCCTGACCTCTGAGCTGTCCCTGCCTCATCCTTTTGTGTCCTATTGCAACACCGCCTCACCCGAGGCCTATTTGCTGTTAGTTCAAGTCAGGCAGAGCAAACAATGAAGAGCCATTTCCTGTAGGGAAACCCCTCTGCATCATTGTCTGTGCCATGTGCTGTGGGCAGCAGGAGCCAGGTGAGAACAGCGAGCCATTTCATAATGAAACTGTCCTTTACTCAGTGGCACGTGAGAGCTAAAAACACCCAGCCCATCAAAGCTGGTGTCTGACGGCTCAAGGATGCAGGATGTGCCTAGAATAGCAGTCTGTCTGCTCAGTACATATGCTCATTTTTATCATAATCTCCCATTTTTTCCCTCTCCCCAGCAGGAAGCAGAACATTATGAATGAGGTCACAAAACACTATTGCAATGTCAGAAGGCTGAGGCCAAACAAACCATGGTGTGAAACAAGCAGATAATGGGTGATGAACATTTTTATGCAGTCTGAAATATTACCAAGAATTTGCCTTTTGAGCCAGAGAGATCTCAGGCAGGTGGCAGGAGTGCTCTCTGCCATCCACTGCCTTCACATCCCTTCCAAGATGGAACTTTTTCCTTGAAGAAAATCAAGTAATAACAAGTAGGAAGAATGATTGTAACATGAGGAAGAAGAAAAACAGCAGGAACAAACCTTGGGCTTTTCTATTCCTGTGTTATATAGAGCCGAAGCTTTTGTTAGCTGGGATTCTGGTTCCAAAAAATGAAATGTCACTGCCCCCTTCTGTCATGCAAGCCAGCTCTATCCTACCAAAACTGTGAGTGAAACATGTGTAGTTACATGCCAGCTGACACTGACACAATTAACTTGCCCAAAATATTAAACAAAAAAAAATTAGTTAATTTTTCTGTAATAATTTCTGTGTCTGTATCAGTCTTCAAGAGTCTGGTAAATATCTAGCCCCACAGAGAAGAAATATTGAATAAATCCACTGGGATTTATTGATTCAACAGTTTGTGTATGGGACAGAATCATGAGTTTATTAAAAAGCTGTCAGAAATTTCCAGCGTTCATTGAACTTTCATCTGGGCCTCTGGTCTAAAATGAACCAAATTTTTCCCACAGTTTTAAAAGACATTATGTACAAAGTTGATGTTAAATTGCCCTACACTCCAGGGAAAGTGGGAAATCACTGCCTGGATAACATTTCCAGAAGGAACCTGGAGATGCTCATCCACACTGACTGCAAATGTTACCCTGCCAGCTCAAGGTATCCTGATTTAGCCTCTCTCTTTGCAATGCTCAGAATTCCAGAGAATATTCAATCTGCCCTTGCTCAACCACTGTGTAAACCAGCAATTCCCTCACACTGACCACATCCCCCAGCCAGACTTTCCCATTTCCCAGAACCTTTCCTATGGCCTTTCCATACAGAAACACCCCTGGGCACCCACTCCTGCTTTAAGCCTCCTCTCTTTTTTCAGCTACAACCAGCACACTCTCAAGGCTCTCATCTCCTGAAAGCCAAAAAATCAAAAGTGAGCTCACCAAACTGAGGGCTCCCTCATGCAAGTTTAAAATAGACTTGAAATCTAAAAATATTTTATTTATTGAAAGCAAGCAGCAGCCTTTAACTACATAGGCTGAAACTCAGGATTGTGGATGTTCCTGCAGTGCCGAGGCTGATTATTTCTTGGGGAGGACTCTGACCTGCTGGTGGGTTCGAAAAGATTTTACACATCTTTTGCCTTGAATGGAAAGTTCACCTTCTGTCCTATGCTGCTGGAAAGGATATGTAACACCAAGTCATTCATAGAATAGGTTGAATATGAAAAGGCAAAAGAAAGTAAACTTCATGTGCACACAGCTGATCAGAAAGTGGAAAGAGCTCCTCCTCTTCTCATGAGTATCCCTGTGGGAAAAGGTGCAAGCCAGCACCCTGTTGAACTGTACACAAAAGCAGATATCCTGCAGAACAGGGCAAGTTTCTAATTCTGCTGACTTGCCCTCTCCAGGCAGAGCATTCTTTATAGTGCTGCAGTGCAGTGAAGAGCAATCCCTACTAATGTTTATGAATTGCTAAGCCAAGACAGGGAAGCCATCCGAATTATGAGGTTCTTATACACAAAAATACAAGGAGTTATAGATTTCTTTTGCCACATTAAATAAACACACCAGGACTGCAAAAGTCCCTGTTAAGAGCCATTCCTCATCCAGTCCTGCGAGCCAGAGCTGATTTATGCTGCACGGAAGATAAACATTTAGGTCTGTTTTGAAAGCTGAGCCAGGGCCCTCACACTTCAATTGCTTTGAACTGCCCTATGATTTTTTATTTAATTTCAGTCCACAACAGTGACACGTAGAGGCACTGAAAGTATAACACAAATATAATTATCTTAGTGACAGCCTGATTCAGTGGGGTGTGAGTAGCTCTGTTTCAGTCATTACTGCTGGCAAGGCCAGAGAGACTGTAATTTTTACAGAAACAACTCTAGTCTGATTCTGGAAATGCTGCCAACCAAGTGTGTGCATCTCAGACCAGCAGCACTGGGGAAGGGATCAGGAGGCTGAGTGCTGCACTGGGACTGGGGACAACAGTGAAATATGAGAGAAATAATGGTCAGGAAAGTGAAACTGGGATAGGAGTGGAGTGTGCATGAGGCATGAGTGGCTCCCACCAGGTGTGCCTGCAATGCCAGGCAATAAAAGTTGATAGGAGCTCTTTCCATTCCTTCACAAGGTGGACAGAGATAATTGATAATGGTGCTACCAGCTGATGAAGAGGCACAGAGAGTCCTTTTCTCCCCTTACAAAACCACAAAACACAGCAAAGGAGCACACATGGACACACCCAAGCCCACAGACACACAGAGCTGTGTCCACACTGAGGAACCCACTGAACTCACTCCAACATTCACAGAACAAAACATTCAGCAGTGCAAAGCTCTTTACAACCCTGTTAAAACCAAACCAAACCAAACCAAACCAAAACCAAACCAAACCAAACCAAACCAAAAACTAACCTATCTGTAATGCCTGAGAAAACATTTAATGTTTAGACACCTAGTGTAAATTTGTGACAGTGGTCTGCTTGGACTGACTGAGTGACTGCTATTAAAATCTGCACTGGTTCTTGGCCAAGTTCCTGCTCACTCTCACTTTGACAACACACTCCTGAAGTAATTTTTTCCTGGCTGTTTGTGAAACACTACAAGATGAAGACTATGTCATGATGCAGTTTTCTCTGCAACCAGTGCTGCAGTTGATTTCACAAGGCAGATGCTCCCAGGCACTGCCTCATTTAGGGCAAAGAGTGAGCTCCCAGCTCAGTCTGTAGCTGATGTGAGGTGGTTTTAACACCCGAGAGGCCCCCAGTACAATCCAATAGCAGCTTTGAGGTGCATCTCTCCCATCTTTTTATGAAAGTATCTCAGAAATTATTCCCTGTGTTCTAGACTGTATCGTTAGGGACCAGCAAGGGCTGGGCAATTTACCTGCTCTGCAAAAATACAATCCCAGTAAAGTCAGCTACTCCATCTGGGCAAGAATTGTGGCTCAGATGAATTCCAGCAAGGAATGGCTTTTGTAGTCCAGGAATGTCACCATTCCATGGCTCCTTGAGCAGTCAGAGTGTCCATGTGCTGTCACAGTGCCTTGTCAAATATTAAAATTTTGATGTGTGCAGGCCAAACTCACTTCTAGGTGAACTTCAAACTTCGTATTTTTGATCTGAAGAAACCCAGATAGTTTCATGTCACTATTTAAAATAAGAGTAGCCTTGGTTTTATTTTAGTCTGAAACACAAATAAATCAGGAAATCATGAAAGCTGCTGCAAAGCAGAGTTGTTATTTCTTCTGCCAACTATGATATCAAAAGCAGGCAGCCACAGATCATGGATCACTGAGCAGTTTTCACTTCTCCCAAAAATCCTTATTACACTGATCTTCTCACAAATACTGACTCTGATTCGGGAATGGACTTAAATATGTTCTCTTGAAGTCAGCATCACAGAGCTGAACTCCTCCGGAGAGGCAGAAGCAGTGGGCTGGGGAGGTGTGAAGGGCAGGCACCGGACCTTTGTCAGCCCCGTGAGCTCACTGCCCCTCCCAGAGGATTATGCAGAAAGGGCAGGGCAGGAATCCCCAGATTTAACAGCACTCACTGCCCTTTTCCTGCACATGACTGAGGTGCCTACAATGATTTCAAAGCACTTGGCGCAGGATTCCTGCTCCCAGATGGTTTAAAATGTTCTGACGTCTGAACAAATGATTGATTATTTTCCTGATTCGAGGGCCTTTGCTTCACACCATACATTGCAATGTAAACTTCTTGTGTCTGTGCACCTCCCTCAGGACTGATTCTGACCTGAAAGCTGCCTTGATGTGTCAGCATCATCAGAGACGTGCCAAGTGTGAGCCACAAATAGTCCTTCACAGACAGTTTGTGCCAAATTCTACTCCTTTCAAATGAAGGTTCAAATGGAGAATGGAGAAAAAACAATTTTTAACTGGAATAATTAGGACCAACACTGTTCCCATTTAAGTTCTACACTTTGTAGAGAAGGATGTTTGGGTTTTTGGATCAGCAGATCTCCATAAAATGATGCTGGTTGTTTTGATACAAAGTTATACTGCCCATGTCAAGGTACTTTCATTTCTAAATTTCAGCATTAAATCCCTGAAATTCATCAATTCATACTTTCCTTCCTTGGAAGCTACTGGAAATGCTAAGTGCCATCATTTCTTTCTTGGAAGAAGTTCCCGTTCCCTGGATTCCAGTGGAAGGGTTGCCACCACAGCAGAACAACAGCAGATAGCATTTCTCTACGAAGAGTGAGAAATCAGAGATACAGACATTTGGAGATAGGGGAGGTTTGATTCTCACAGTCAGCAGCTGCTAAAATTCTTGCCATGAACATCGACAGTTTGGGTGTATAATTCCCACCATTCAGGCCAACTTGCAGCTAAATCATTTAAGCTTTCTAAATATATCCCAACTCAAGATACAAGCAGTATTGAAATATTTTTGCTGGGTTCCTTATGCATTGTGCTAAATAGGGCAGGGATAAGAAATGGAACAAAAGAAAATATTCTTTTTTATTTCACTACAGACTTCAAAGGCAGTGGATGTGTTGTGTCTAGAAAAATGTACAAATGCACTCTTAAATGGAAGAAATTGGATAAACAGAAGTTGTCATCAAGAAATGTCGATAGAAAATTACGTAGCCTGAGCTGTAACACCTGTTTTTTAAAGAACGCATCACATTCAGTGCTTTCAGTACTCAAAATCGATTCTTAGGAAGGGAGTTGTTTGTGTTTCTTGTGCCATTCCTCTGTAAGACCCCATAGCTAATCAGAGATTTCCAGAAAGTCCAGGAAAATCTTGTAAAAATTACTGATCATAAAAATCTAAGACAAATGTTTTGCAAGTTCATGATAGTTCTTTTTTTTTTCACAGACTATAAGATATATGGATTTTCTGAAAAGCATTAAAATACTGCATCAATAGCTATTAAATCATTCCTACTGAAATAATTTCTAAGTTGCCTTCTAAAATCATAGTGCAAGACTAAGCAGAGCCCAAGCAAATGAGAAAGCAATCAGCAGAGCATCTCCTACAATTCCAGCCTCTCAAGAACCCTTTCTGCCCTTGCCTCATCTGTCCCTCTCAAGAGCAGGGGCTATTGCCAGGGTGGCCTCTTTTCTTGCCTGAAGGCTTGCATGAAGCAGAAAATACTGGAATGATCTCAAAATGCCAAGTATCTGCTTTTTTTCCCTGAAAAAAGAAAGGAAAAAAAGAAAAAAAAAAAGAGTAAGTTGATGAGAGTAGAGAATTCCAGTGTGTCACTTGATTATAAAATAAACCCAGCCCTTAGCAGGTTTTCTGAGGGCTTTCTGCTTGTGCTCACTTGAGCAAACTGAGCACTCCCTGTTGGAGCCACGAACCCGGGGCAATTTGTCCTTTTCCATGGAGATGCCTCAGTCCTTTTGCACTGCTGAACCCAAACCCTACACAAATGCCTGAGTCCCTTCAGCTGCCCCTGCTGGGCTGTGCTGCCACTGAAAAGCCAAGAGAGGCCAGATGCCTCCTGGCAGTTTTCACTTGACTGCAATTAGACAATTTTCAGTGCTGGGTGGGCAGTGGCCAAACAGCTGCTGGGTAAACAGCCTTGGGTATTGACAGCAGAACCTCGGTTAGTCTTGGAAAACACATATTGGAAAAAAACCCCAAATAATGGCTCTGAATCACAGTAATTTCTATTGTCTGCCCTCAACAGAGAGATGATCTCCTCTTTTTTCGTTCTTTTTCTTCAAAATTGCTGCAGGGAAAAGTTGTTTGAAAGTCTCTGGAAAGAATCCACATCCAGTGCATCTTTCAGGATGGGAAAGTTCTCTGTAAGAGTCCAAGGGGAAAAGTTGGGGGAAAGGTTTTAAAAATCATTAAACCCTGAAAGCTTCTGAAACTTCTTAGTTTATATCAACTGGTATCTTGAAAGCCCAGAACCAAAGAAGAAGTTGTGCTGGTCAGAAGTGAAGACAAAATCCTAGTATTGCCTCATATATTCACACAGAGAGATGGACAGGGCTGCAGACATTGTTTTTGTTTTAAAGGCTGCAGAGCACAAAGAATATTTTCTGTAGGGAATTCCTCATCATTTGGATGCACTTCTGATAAATGGGTGGCCAGTGCCCCTGGTTACTCTGTAAATGACATATTTGTGCAAACGAGTGGATTTTTATGCTCTGTAAAAAATACATGCTTAAAATACAGAACTGCAAAACCTGAATCCAGAGCACCGCTAAAAAGAAGGAAAACAGAGTCCTCTAGTGGCCTCCGTTTGCCATAACAGTAAAAGCAGTCAACAATTTAGGGGAGAAAGTGCATGATCTGAAACGTGATCTCACAAGAAAAAAATCTTAGTCCAAAGCTAATACTAATTAGAGAAAATTTACCCCATGGCTGTCCATGAAATATATCTGACTTTGAAAAAGGATCATAGACATAGAAACAAGTGGGAAAAACAACTTACGTAAACTTCCCAAGAAAACAAGGGGAGGATGAGGAAGCCTTGCCAAAGTACCTATTAAAGGAGCTAATGGAAACACCGCAAGAGAGTGAGGGAGGAAAACGGGATCCTGGGGAAAGCAAACATGACACAGTGCACAGGGATGCTGGCAGGGAGGCCTCTTGCTGCCCACACCACGTTCACAAGATTAGAGCTCTTCATACACAAAAAAACCCAAAAACAAAAACAAAAAAAAACCAAAACCAAAAAAACAACAAAAACCAAAAAAACCAAAAAACCAACCAAAGTAAATAAGCTGGCACAGTAGACAGGTGAAATAGCCATGCATGTGGTGGTGAAATAGGTATGTATGTGTTGGTGCCAGCTTTTTAGCTGTTTTTATTCAAACCAATAATTCATCTTTCTGTAAAAAAAATTTAAAAAGAATGCATTCATTTCAGTAGGAATCCTGAATAACTGCTCATGACTGCAATAAATTAACAGAATGAAGTTTTGTAAAATAACCATCTGAAGATATTAAAATAGTGGTATCAATAACAAGCAAATGACAAGACAGCATTCCTAAATCATGCAATGAATATCCTGACATCTGCTCTGTGCACACTCAGATCTTAAGCAACCCCTTGGCAGAGGCACATAGCCAGCCCTAAAAACCTGGCCAGCAGCAGTTTGTGAGGAAGGTCTGTGTGGTCCTCGTACCAGACGGTTCCCAGCACTGTCTTTAAAACCTTATCTGAGGGAAGCACTTGGAAAAATCTGTTCTCCCTTTAAAGAAGAACCTCATCAGTCAGAGTTGTGGGGTCATCTGTCAGGACCATCAGCATCCCCCACTCCAGCATCTCCAGCTCCACCTCTGCAGAGTTAGAGCATGAAAAGTTCCACATGCAAAAATTCCAGAGTCAAACCTTGCCTGTCTCTATTTGCAGATGCATCTTCAAACTTATACCCCTACACCTGATTTGGGCTCTCGGTGCTGGCCTGGCTTTTATCAGCTTTACTACTTGTAGTTCACATTCCTATCATAAAAGTTTTGCTTAACTTACACACAGACATAAAATAAAGTTTGGAAAGACCCCATCTTTCATCTAGCAGGGGAAATGATTCCCTTTGAACAGGCTGTCAGTCTCAAACAGAGCAAGGGATTGGTGCAGAGTGCTCAAACCCGTATTTTGTTTTGTATTTTGACACGTGTCTCCAAAACACCAAAAGCTGCTGTGCCTGAACCAATGAAGAGCTGCAAATCCAGCAAGCATGTGGAGATACAACTTGGGAGGGAATTTCAATGTCCAACAGGCAAAGGTGTGCAATAACCCGGGACCAAAAGTACCAGGAAAAAGACCAACCCACCAGCTAACAAATGCAGGAATGCAAATTAATTTCCATAAGGGCTGTTTTTGCAGTGAGTGTGACCACCCCAGTGCCAAATATAGGCTCCTTTTCCTCCTAAATGGGAAAGGAGTTTGTGTTTGGAAGTACAAAATTTTGAATGCTGTTGTGCTGCCACCACTATCACCCCCACAAGCTCCCTGAGGGACACAGTAAATTGTGATTATTCTCTCAGACTCAGTAAGAGAATTATTATCTGCAATGACAGCTTTTGGTGCAGCATTGCAGAGGAACTCCTGTTCATGAGGCAGCAGTGTCAGAGCAGGGGGCATAGGAGAAACTCTTTATTTAGTGGTCTGCCAGGGCTACATTCAAAGAGCAAGAGGTGCCTTTTATGGCCTCTGTGTCCAGTGGAGATGATGGAGATCACAGAATCATGGAATGATTGAGGTTGTCAGGGATCTCTGGAGGTTACCTTGTTCAACTCCCTGCTCAAGCAGGGCCACCTGGAGGAGGTTACCCCGGTGATGAGTGAAGCTTACTCCCGGCTGGAAAAATCACTGTAATTTCAGCCAGCACTGTTCACATTGGAAAGAAACTTCCATCAGTAACAGCCCTAATTTTTATTAATAGCAACAGCTATGATGGACCTCAGCTTCATCAACAAAGGTGAGCAAGAAGGTAAAGAGAGGACATTTCCTACAACCTTGCAGGGCCTCTGGGTACAGTCACAGTAAATATGATCTGGGTCCCAGTCACATTTCTACCCACATTTCCAACAACAGGGACAGATTTTATGTTCAGTTCTGCTGCTTTCCTAAGGAAAAGTCCCAGCACTTCTCCCAACCATTAGCTCACATTCCGGTCTTCTGAGGGGAATCAGGAAGGACAACAGGATCTTACAGCATTGAGCCTGCTCAGAGTAAGAAAAAAGAATGGATTTCTAGTTGTGACACTGAAGTGACACGACTGGAAATGTCAAGTGTGTTTTACTCACTGATGACTATAAAGATACACTCACATTCCAAGAAATCCAATTGCTATTTGCATTATCCAAATATAGTTATTTTCCAGCCAAAGTTTCCTCAACTTCAGCTCTTGGTTGTGTAATGACCTGCCTAATATTGCAAGTGCAGAAAAGCCTTTTTGTTCTCCCTGCAATTTAAAGAATAACTGTTGTAATTGCAATCACGCAGGCACCAGTAGTTCTTGGTGCCACAAAATGATGAGGCAGGAATAGGACCCAGGTCAGCAGGGACTGTTCTCTTTATTTCAAAATCTGACTCCATATATATACATCTGTACAGAAGTGACCAATTATCACCACCCCATCAATCGTGTTGGTGAATACCATCATCACTCAAAAGGCTCCTCCTTGAGGAGAGGAATGTGTAAACATCTCCTTGTTTACATTAAAAGTGTGAGAACTCTGCTTAGAGTTCTATAAACATCAGAAGGCTTAGTAAAACATCAGAAGGCAATTTTAAGACATGTAGAAGCAAGGGCGACAAATAACCTTTGTCTGCCCTGGTTATATTTGCACATCCAGCCCCTGTCTCCCACAGTTCTGCCTGCTCTCAGTACTGGTGGAAGGGGGTGACATCTCTCTCAGTCCCTGGAGAAGCTGCCTCATCAGCATGGTCCCTGAAAGTCCATGCATGATCCCAAGGGTTCTTCCCCATCCCATATCCTAATCATTCCGAGGAAAGCAATGAGTTCTTCCACATTCTTATGAGGTCTTCTCATAGTCTTAATTGAGACAGTGGGCATAATCCAAATGCAAGTCATAACCATAACAATTTAATTAGAATTATTAAATCCAAAGAGCCAGAAGTACTTAATTAAATAAACAGCTTGGTTTGTGAGCAGAGACACACTTCAGATCACTGCAGTCATGAAATTCTCACTGTGCAAAATTATGAGTTGCTGTTTGATAACAATCAATAGAAGAGACCATTGAATAAATATCTTCTGACTTGTTTTCCAAACCATCGTATTGGTCCCAGTAGTTTGCCCGACAGATATAAATAATGATGCAATTGTGTTTCCAGTCTTGCTGTTATTGGTATCTAAATAACCCCTGACATGACTAGACAAAAGGAGGAGGTAGGTAGTCTGTCAAATCTCGCAGGTCATTGGCCCTGTAACCTCATGCAGGGCTGGGGCTGCCAGGGCTCCTGTCCTTGTCACTTGTGTTCACAGCACAGCTTATTGGTCTGAGGTCCAGAGAAATACATGGACATGGAGCAGATAGATGTGTTCCACAGAGACTGAACTGCTGCCCAGGGCCAAGGAGTGAAAATAGCTAAAATATGGAATCATAGAATAGCCTGAGTTGAGAGACACCCACAACTATCATTAAAGTCCTGTTATGGCCCCGCTCAGAACAGCCCCAAGAATCCCACCCTCTGCCTGAGGGGATTGTTCAAATGTTTCTTGAGCCCAAGATATGGAGAAGTAGAGGGATAAAAGATATGGAAAAATTCCACAATGCATTTACAAATTATTACCAGAGATGACAGGCTAGGAATCCAAAGCACATATAGACAGGGCATTGCAAATCTCTTACAGGTCTCAGT
The DNA here is from genome assembly GCA_013400435.1 of Pycnonotus jocosus. Lineage (NCBI taxonomy): Eukaryota > Metazoa > Chordata > Aves > Passeriformes > Pycnonotidae > Pycnonotus > Pycnonotus jocosus. Next base: position 1,058,607 of record VWYP01009710.1, on the reverse strand, counting down.
CAGATTACTGGCTTTAATCATTCCTTCCCTGAGGTAAAACTGGCCCCATTCACCTGCAGTAGAACCAGAACTTCCTTGCTATGGCTGGATTTAATTCTGAGCCCTTCAGAACTGTGCAGATGACAAGGAGCCAAATGATCCTTCTCGTTGGCCTGGAACATTTTCAGTACATTTGAGATGAGGAAACACAGCACAAGACACAGAATTTCCATCTGCTGCTCTCTGGCCCCACAGCTTCCTTTCTGCCTTTACCCACATTGTGCCTCGGCCTTCTTTGTGAGCCGGGCCTCCCTAAATGCACCCCACACACGTGTGACGTCTGTGTATGTCCATAAACACACAGCAGCCACACAAAGCCGAAAACCCTGGAGGAAATCTACCTGGAGCCTCCTTCGCAGCTATTCACCCTGCGAGCAGCAGATGGCATCCCTGTCGCCATTGCCATGTCCTCCTACTGAGCTCACCCTGCTCGGCAGCTCCTGCTCTCGTCCAGCCCCAAAGCCTGCACAAATCCTGCCCTTTCCCACCTCTCCTGGGTTTTTGGAGCTACCCATCACTGCAGGGGGCTGCCAGGGAAGCTTAGCCTGCCACTAACTCTGCTGTGGGAGATTTTCACCCTTTTTCCCAGCGTAATGCCAGTGACTCCCTGGGTTTGGTAAAATCCCTGCCCATGGTTAAAATCTGGCTGTAAAATCCCTGTGGATGGACATTTGTGGCATTTGTGACACTGCCACTTCCCGGGCTGAACAAAGAATGGACAGAGGAAAACGTTCACAGCCCCGTAAAAAAGGCTGTTTGCAACAAGAATTATCCCAAGCCCAGTGATTTCAGCTGACTGCAGGGCTTTGGGCTCACTCGCTTGGAATTTAACTGTATGATTTGTCAGCTCTTGCTTGGTAGGAACTTTGAACTCTGCTCTTTGGTGTCAATCTGCGTTGTTTTCTTCCCTTGAAATGAGAAATGTGTCCTGTATGAAATGTCTTAGCCTGGTAATAATTTTTGAGTGATGTTTTCCTGCAAAGAAAACAAGCAATTGTCTGCATATCCCATCCCCAGCTCTTCATGTGCCTCTCCTTGTGTAGTCACTTACTCAAGCACAGAATAAAAGGGAAAATAAAAGAGTTTGCTGTCTTTTCCTACAAATGTACAGAATTCAGAAACTACACCTGGCAGAGAGAAGCAAATCCACTTCCTTGGGATTAGGACTCACATTTCACTACCCACTTTGTACCCTGCTTCTGCCAGGTGCCAACTGAGGTAAACTTTGTCCAACTCAGTTCAAATTCAGAAAGAACAAAAAAAACCCAAAAAACCCACAATTTTTCCCTGCAGTTTCTGTTGTATTTTCCAGTGTAATTATGATCTCTACCATATTTTAGAGAATAGGAGACCAAAACTGAGGAAACTCAGTTTTAACTTTCTGTCTGGACTGGCTGCCCTGTGTTGTGAGGCTCATGGCAAATAAAGCCTCCTTGCCATAGCATGTGAAGTTTGCTATAACCAGAAAAAAATATCCAAGAGCAACAATATTTATTTTCCACACTCCATTAGTAGCCCAGAAGCAATTCAAGCATGTTACTAGAAACCGAACCCAGCTAATTAAAAATAATGTTCCAAAGCTCCACTGATGTGTTTTGCATCTGGAGCTGGCTTCTGCAAATAAACATACACAAAACCAAGGACAAATCACAATAAATCTAAGCAGACAGGTACAAGCAAATTGTTCTGTGGAAGTGACATGTCTCTCTGCTTAAATGTCTACCACAAATCCCAAGGAGATGTGGTAGGATTTAATCTAATTGGGTTTGCCACTTCCCTGCAGCTTAATGTGAGAATAACAGCAATTACATATGACTGTACTTAGCTCAGTACCAAAAATCCATTTATTAGGCTATTAGAAGCTATAGAAGGCTGGGGTTTGAGATCATTTGGATATGCTGGTTACACACTTGGCCTGCTAGTTGTTTTGTGGTTACAGTTTCCAAATTGCCACTGATGAGGTGGTGGTAGAAAAGCAGATGCAGTTAAGCACTTCAATGGATGGCTTAGAAAGGTTTTCTCCTCACTTCAGGATCCATAATGGCACCTTAGAAGTTGGCTCAGTGCTCTGCAAATCTCAAAACATTCAGCAGGAGACTGAGAAACCAAGAGGCTGCTGAGGTTCAGAAATCTGTTGAACATAAAGCAAAGCACCTTTGCACGTGTGGGGCCCCACAGAGTTGGCACAGCATGGCACGGAGATGCGAAAAGAATTGTGTTTAAGGCCAGCGTTATGGGGCAACAGAGAGAAGAGCCTCTAGTTTTTTAGTATTTGAGAGGGTGCAATCAGCAAGAAATGTAAGAAAAGCCATTGGGCCATTTCAAAAAAATGTAGTCTTGTCACTGTCCTGCCTGTTCAGTCTGCAAGGGAAGCAGGTGACTGATAGGCTCCCCATGGAGCTTAGCAGGAGGAAGCTGCACAGCCCTGTCCTCTAACCCTTTTTCAGCTCACACAATCACAATAAAACCCTTCTTGCCAAACAGATGTTTGCAAATGAGGTTGTAAACCCTCACCACTTAATTTTTTTCCTAAGCCATGGTGAGTGCTGGAATAAAGGTGGATGTTTTTTGAAGGCTGAAAATCTTCACCTGTAGCCACAGCTCTCCAGAGTTCATCCAGTGGGGGCAAACCCCTAACAAATGGTTCCTTCAGCTTCCCCACACTCCAGCGAGGGCCTGCACTGGGGGAGGATTCAGGGGCTCTCTAAGACCTCTCAGACAGCACTCACAGGGTGTTGGGGCCATATTCAACCTGCAGATTTGTTTTCAAAGCCAGCTTTACAACATGAGATCCTTACATTCAGCACCAGGAATTATGAAGGCGTGGGTTTGTTCCCAACAAGCTGAGTGACAATGTACCCATGGAGACAGTAGCTGTGAACGTCTGACTTTCCATCCAGAAACTTCCCTAAGTTTCCTGGTAGCTGAGATGTCAACCTTGCACAGCAGTCTGGGTTACACAGAATTTTAAAGAGAGTTCTCTTTCCAGGGCTCAACTCTGATCCAAATAGACAACTACCACAAATCAACACAATTCCAATGAGCTCTGCTTGAATCAGACACCCCACTTATTACCTGCTGGAATTCAAAGAATGTTAGTTAAGGTCCCTGTCCAGCTGCTGCAAAATACTTCTCTGGGAAGTGAATAAATTTAAACCTAGTTATGGACATTGTTTTTTGGGTAAAAGAGCAGCTAACAGAAAGGATTGTTTAACAAAATCATCATCCTCATTGCTCTTATTGCAGCACCACAAACATGGGTGGCAATCACTCTCCAAAGGTGGAGGCATTCTGAAGCAGTCTGGTTTTCTGCTGCCTTCTAGCCTTAGGATTACTTCAAAAGGTTATAATTACCATAATAACCCTGATTGATGTTTGAAATGAATGCACAGTTCAAGTAAGCAGCCTTAGGACTGGCTTTGGATTTGAAGTCCCTTTTGTCACCACACACCCCGACCCCTGTCCTCACCCTTACAAAGATGGCAGTGGCATTAAGCACTTCAGTGAGGCAGGCAAGGCTGTGTTCCCTAAGGAAGGTCCCTGTCTCCTCTGAAGGAAAGGCTCCAGCTGAAGTAGAAACGTTCCCAAATCAGCACAAAGAACTGCTAAGGGCCAGGCACCACCCAGCTCTGAGAATTGGTGGGAAACACAGGAGGAAACTCCCACTCTCCTGTAAAAAAGCTGGTAAAATCCTACTGGGAAACACAGGCTCCTGTTCATGCTTCTGCAGGTGAAGTCTTACCTCTCCTCACCTGGCTCCCAAAGAAGCAGTGAAGAGGAACACACAGATGTCTCTTTTACAGCAGCAGAGTCCCTGGGATTCCCAAGTTCAAACACCTGAATGCGGTGGGTTGCAGCTACCCTGGACAAAAAGTGGTTTTGAGAATTGCGGAGCCCAAGTCAAGTGCCAGTAAAATTCGACACCTTCTGAGGAAACTCTTTAACCAAAAGTTATGTTTAATATGCTCATATCCTTCTGTGAGTAGGAGAGGGTGACCGTCATTTCCCCCAGAAAACCTCTAAATTGTAGCAGAAATCGGGATGCACTAAAACACTTCTGACTCCTCGGAAGACACATCTTGCAACATTACATTTAGAGACGCAGGAATTATCAGGGTGGGATCTCAAATGGCTGCAGTTTATCACACCCCAGCAAATTCACTGCACCACACAACCTGATGGCACATGACAAAGTGTGACAACTGATCTGTATTGCTCAGGAGAGAATGTCGAGATGTGCTGAATGTTTTCTAAACTGCTATCAGAAAACATATGTTTTCAAGGGGTAATGATACAGTGGATCTGAATAACTCGTAAAAATTATGAATGAAGTATTCTCACCTTCATTTGACCTTTTTTAACTTCTCCAGCAGACAAAGCTAAATGTGTGGCACACCAGAATGCATCTGAAGAAGAGACAGATGATAATAAAAAGCTGTTAAGAGCTGCTTACTCTGCTGGCTCCATTAGTTCAGCTTGCTTGCACAGAAAGAATTTCCCTGCACATGTGAACATGAGCACAGATCAATAAGGGGAAATATCCAGGCTGATCATTTCTCAGCCTGAACTCCTCCAAACAAGATGCACACACAGTCCAATGCCTTGTGGAAGGCTGGAGACATGGATTGTGCATGAGGAACTACAGAAATTGTGGTGCTGTTCTCCCTGCACAGAGCATCTCCAGCACCAGCTGGGAGCACTCCTTCCACCCTTTGCTGATGTCACAAAGATATCACAAATTGAACTCTCATTTTCCTGTCTCCCACACCTACAGCCAAGGTCTGCTTGGCTACTCATCTTGTCAGAGATCATAAGATATCTTATTTGCCTTAAAATTATGACTGTTTGACATGTTTTTTAAACATCAAAAGGAGAGCAATATATTTCAAATGTCAAGAAGAGAGCAATACCTGTGTGCCCTTGGAAACACATAGAGAGTATAAAAATACAGTTTGGTCAACCGAAACAAAGCATCTCCTGTCCATAAGAAAGTAATCCAGATTGGCAGGAACGGTTCCAATGCAATCAGCTTGCCCTAGGACAGGAGGAGTGCCTCAGCTTAAGGCTCCATAATCTGTCTGCTCACATCTTACATCTGTCAGTTCTTTTTTCCCCATCATCACCTGTACGTGCTGAGTTTTCCCCACATCCTGAGTGCTGCTGGGAATGCCTGGTGGTCCAAAGCCTTTGCTGGCTTTGAGAGCTGTCTATCCCTTTCCTTTTAATGCGTTCTGGGTCGGGTACTCACATGATTTGGTTTATCCCAGATAAAGCTCTCAATGCTATTTTCATTTCTGTAATTGTATCCAAACTCAGCCAGAAGGAGTTATCTCCAGTGGTCACTGGGATTCCCAGCTTTGCTGTGCCCATGGCATTCTCTTAACTTTGCCATTAAAGCCCAGGGAGTTTTTCAGGGCATGGATTTTCTGAGGCATTTAACAGTCTCCCTGTCCTCTTCTGCATCACCTGCCTCACTCTCCCGCCAAGGCCTGGGGCATGATAGGCACGAGGGATGTGCAACATTTTGTCACTGAGGAAGGAGGTTTCACACGCTCCACTAAACAATCCAAACAGATGCTGCTGTGAAAGTTGAAAGGTGATTTTCACACGGCTGTAGATTTCCTCTCAGTTCAGCCTGTGCTCTCCAGACACAGCCAGGGCTAAGCACAAACACTTGGAAAGGATTTGTGTCCACACTGGGACTTCTCAGAGGAAGTCATGAGGGGGAATTGCATTTGGGGAGGTGGGGGGTACCCAGAGCAGGCACCCCAGGAACAGGGTAGGGTGTGGTGGAAGAGCTGAGTGAGTGCTGAGCTGGATACAAGGGCTCTTCTGGGAGGGCTCAGCCAGACGTGCTACGCCCATCTCCCTCTGCTTCTTGGCTTGGTCTTTACCATGTCAAAGCATCAGGGAGGAGGCAGCAAACAGCATTAAGGACACCAATCATCTAACTGAAGCCATGCACAGGAGCCTGCACAGCAAATCTGCTGCAGAAGTGCTGAACCACTGCAGATGTTAGAAAGGCACAAGGTAAAAAGGAGGGGATTGCAAATGAGACTGAGCGAGCATCAAACACAAAGGAAGTTGCAATGAGAGCAGGAACGTGAGGAGTTACAATTCAGCATGGGAAAGATAAAGATGGAACAAGAATGGGATCAAGAGAGAGCGCACAGAATGGATGGGGAGGAAGAAAAATTTGAAATGGAAAGGATGAAAATGGAATATGATTTCCAGAGGGAAAGAATAAGGGTGAATGAGGGTCCTACTGGGTCAGCCCATGCATATTTAGTCAGTTATAATAAGGTAAAATTGCTTCCTCATTACAAAGAAGGGAATGATGTTGATATGTTTTTGCAGTCTTTTTAAAAACTGTACAGAACTTATAATTGGTGAGAGGAGGCATGGGCAGCACAGTTCAGCCCCTGTGCCATGGGAAAACCCTGGAGGCTTGTGCCAGGCTGGTTGATAATGACAGCCCTGACTATCAAATTGTGCACGGAGCCTTCCTGAGAAGGTATGGGCTTGACCCCAGAGACCTGCAGGGTTTCACTTGGGTCTCCAAGGAAAGGATCTGATAACTCGTTTCCTGAATTGGCTGTAGAAATGACAAATTTATTTTACAAGTGGATAGAAAGTGAAAAGATATCTGTATCTGGTTTTTTGCTTTCTTTTTTTTCTTTTTTAATGATAAAATTATCTTGAGCAGCAGCTTCTAGAGATGTTCTGAAAGATTTGGGAGCCTGCTAGGCAGAAAATTCTTCTATTAAAATTTTCAGCCTAAATTTTTCAGCCATTAATCAAAGCAATGTTTTTATGAGAAAAGTAATGGGAATCCTACCTACTTCCAAAAAGTCTTGCCCCTTCTTCCAGAAACAACCAGAAATAGACAAAAAAGTACACAACTTCCAGAATTTTATGAGCCACAATCTATTACTTCAAGAACATAATAACCTAAATGTCATTATATTTCATATGCAGAGACCACAGATATGCCATGGAGTGTGACGGAGGAGATCAGTTCTTGTGCTAAATTCAGCTCTGTGGAAAGAGTTTTACAGGAGCCAGTTCAGATGCAGTTTGTTAAAAGACCCTTAGTGGAAGTACTGACACCGGGCTGTGTTTCCACAGGTGGCTGGCTCCTTCCTCCTGTAAAGCATTATCCACATTCCAGCCTGGATTTCCATTTCAAAGAGGGAAGGACTGGAAAGCGGCTGCAATAGGAGACAGATGTTTTTCTCTGCTTTCTGAAATATTTGCTGCTTGTAATGAGTCTGTAAAACTCAACGTTGACTCAGCTACTGCGTTCCCAAATTCCTTGCAGACTCTCGAGTCAGTCTCCTCTCTGTCTGGCAGTGTCCTGATGCTTCCTCTCCCACTTCCCTCAGCACCTTTCCCTGCAGCTCCAGGGGCAGCACATCCCCTTTACCAGCACAGCAGCCCTGAGGTTCTTTACACCAGGCTCTGCAGCCAAGGCTGAAATGAAGAAATTCACTGTCTTCAATGTAATTTTCTATTGATCGTTTATCCTTTCTCTTTTTAACTCACCCATTTTCTCATTTACTTCTTAATACATTTAACAGTATATCCATTGTACTTTTTACTTACCTCTGACCATTTTATCTTCAAATTCCCCCTGAACCTGCCTGTGTGTACAGCCTCCTTACTGCTAGCATCATTTGGGCTTTCATTTCATTGGCTTTTAGTCTTCTGGATAAGTTTTGGCATGGATAATTTCCTGCATTTTGAGGTGAGAAGAAAACAGTGTTTCTTTCCTCTTGAACTCCAGCTTCTCTTCTAATTCTTTTATAAAAGCCCTATATCATCTATAAGGATTTCAGTGGAAGCACTACCACCACCTCCCCACATCTTATTTCCCTCTTTCTACAGAGATCACATCCAGGCAGAGACTTCACTGAGAGGCTTCACTGACATCAAAGGGAGCAGATTTTGGTCTAAAAGCATTTCTTGAACATTTCCCTCCAGTTCCCACACTTGCAATATTTCCCACATACGCTAGTGTGAAAACAGCTGCCTGTGAGTCCTTTAGGATGGCCACTGCCATTATTTCTGTCACCTTTCATGGAGTATTTGCCTGAAGACCCCAAAGTACTTCAGTGAGAAGTCAGTGAGAGAGAATAACAATGTTTACATTTGATAAACAGGGAAGTGGAGGCACAAAGTGATTCACATAAAGTCACACAGCTCATAAAAGTTCCACGAATTTGTCATGCAAATGCTTTGTCTTTGATGCAGAACTTAATCTTGAATTCCCTCATTCTATCTCAGCCCTGACAGACAGAAAAATCCTTAAGAGGAATAGTGCAAGCTCCTGGCCTGTCCTGCATAGTGGACCAGTGTTCTGGCTGGTAGCAGCTTATCAGCTGCTCCTGATAGATCATTTATCACCAGCTGAACAACTCCAAGCTAAAAGAATTCTTCATGTGCACTTTGCTGAGCTCCCACCAGCTTGCAGAACACATCCAGGGAAAGCACGTGCTGGATTCAAAGTGAGGTTCAGGTGCTCCAGTGGTTTGAGGGTGAGCATTAGAGCTCCACATAACAAATAGGGGGTTATTTTAATCTTCTATATCTGCGTGAGATCCAGATTTTAATTGACTTCTTCCCTCTTGAACTCATCTCATAAAGCATGTTAGGTATATCTGCTGAGTAAATAGGAGACAATAATATGTTTAAATGTCCATCTGGAGAGTTTCTTCCACCCAGAGCTGAAAATCGATACAGCTCAGAGAGACATCTCTCGTTAATATAACTTCTCCTTTCAGTACGTTCCTAACATGTTTAATATTTTTCAGTGTTATTTTACTGGCACTGAAAGCCCAACTAGTGTCACCAGATCCCTGAACTGGCACTCCAGGGATGTGTATTCCACTCTTGGAGCCATTTTTAACATCTTGGACAAGTAAGCACCATTCTCCAGGCCCTTATAATCATTCCCAGCTGTTCCTTTTGGGCCTTGTTCCTGTAAAGATGTGTGCATATATTTGATTGTATAAACTGGGAAGGTATTTAGTGACAGGGAGCAGTCCAGTGACTTAAAGTTACTGTTAAATCCAGCACCTGAATCTTTGTAAGACACAGCTTTGAATTGTGTACTCTCAGATTGTGTTGAATTGGGATAATAAAATGTTAAGCTTTCAAAGACAATCTACCTGTAGCATCTCCAAAAAGAGCCATTTCTGGTGCTCTTGTCTGGCCTCAAAGTCAGATTTCAGGTTTGGGGTTGAGCAGGGAGGAAGTTTCAGGTGAATTGCATCTGTCCCTGGGCTCTTACAAATAGCCTGGATTTGCCCCTTTGGACTGAATACTGTCAGGCTGAAAATATATGTTGGAAAAACACTCTCCATTTCCTGCCCAAATCAGCCTATAAATAACCTGTGCAGCCCAAAGTGGCCCTGATCCCACCTCAGGAACAGCTGCTGTGTTGTAGCAATGACAACAACAAAGAGAGGGGAATTGGTTAAGTACTTTGGGGGTTAAAATCTGTGCCCTGCACAGTAAATTTTATGGCCCAGAGTGAGTCTTCTATAGTCTCATTTATTATTGCAAAAATTATTGGAGCTGGGGACCATGACCCTATTACCTGTTACTGCAGATTTATTGAAAATTAGCAATTCCATTTATATCTATGAGATTTCAGGGATTATTCTGTTATAGACTGGAAAACCGATAGATTTATCATGCTGGTGAATCCAGTTGTACCAACTAATAGAGCCAGTGAGAAAATTTAGAGGTTTGTACTCCTAAAGGAGCTAACCTTTGGATAAAGAAACATTTTTCAAGTAGCATCTGAGAAATTATTGGATTCATAAATTCTCGCTGCTGCAGTATGAGAAATATTAATTTCCTGGGGTTTATATTTTTGTTCAGAAAAGATACAGAAGCCAAAATTTCATCCAAAACTATTTCACTCCACTCAGAGCTCTGCTTTAATTGCTGCTGTACCTTGTGTTAACCCTTTGGCATTTATTGGCAGCATTTGCCTGGCTGACCCTGAGGAAATTTTCAAGATATGAATCTCCTAAATTCATTAACATTGTATTGACTTGAGTGAATCTGATTTTATTTTAATTTTGTTTTTTGTGTACTCGCTGAACTCCTTAAAAATTGATCCAAACCTGCAAAGGTATTAAATTCCTGTCAGGATATTGGAAGTTTTTTAGGATGTGTTTTTTTTGCTTTTTAATGTGTGAGATCCCTGACTGTGGATGAGCTTGTGTAACTCAGCTTTCACTTTGCATGGCTGTTTTAGTATTGCAAAATTTTAGTATTGCAATATTTTAGTATTGCAAAAACTGGAGAAGTGGCAAACAAATCTGCAATTTATCTATGAATATATGAGAAAAACCTAATGGGGCTCCAGATCCTTAGTAATGTGAGAACAGCAATCATTGTATTCCTAGAGAATGCAATTAAAATCCATCACTCAATAATACAGATGGCCCAGGATGCTGTTTCTTTTCCCATTCAATATTCCCCAGGCCCTGTTGTTTAGGCATGTTAAGGAGGTGGCTGGGCCTCATTCAAAACTCAGCCCTGCTGAGGGAAAACATTATGACTTCCTTGAGACTACCCCAATTTTTCCTAAGGGAGTAGAGGTAAGGAATGGTTTCACTGATTTCAGCAAGGAAGTTGGAAGAATTCAGGCTTGGACTCTGGACTGTGAAGATTCATTTTGGCTCTTATTAACTTATGGCTATTTCGATCTGCATTACATATACAGATAAACAGATTTTTTTAAAATTACTTTTTAAAATAATTCAAGGGTTTATAAATCATAAAAGCTGCAGGTGCTAAGGTCTGAAAAAGAAATATATGTTGAATTTCAGTTAAAGTAATCCAGAGTACTCCCACTTTAAAGGGGAAGAAGAATGATGAGTGTTTATAATAAGGACCACATCCCCACCCCTGCGGCATCAACGGAATTTGGTTATTAACTTTGGAAAGAGGCAAAATCCTTTATCTGGGAATCTCTAAGGAAACAAGGCCCTGGAATTATCCCATCATTTCACAATCAATAAGGCAAAAGTAGAGTGTGCAAAGAATTATGATTCCATCCCTCTGTTATAACACTGCACCTGTAACTTGGGAATAGGGAAGTTCTCAGTGTCCAGTGTTCCATAGCAGCCACAAACCAAGTTTAAAATGCCCAATAGAATTTTTATTTCTGTTTATATTGAGTATAAACTTATGGATGAGATATTGCCAACTATAATTAAAAAAATCAACCAAACAAAAACCTGAACAAGAATATTCTTTCTGTGTTCTACTATAAAGTTTGTGCTGACTTTAGACCCAGGACAAATCAGCACATATCCATCAAAGTCTGAGGCACCACAATTTACAGCTTTTTAGAATCCAGCCCAGAATGCACCAACTTCTGATTATTGTGGTAAAATATCCAAACTTTGCTGAATGCTTTAGTGCAGAACCAAATATAAGAACCGGACATGGAGCTACATTTAAATATAAGACTTGGTCCAAATATGGACTTTTCTCTCCTTGCAGTATAAAGGAATTGTATTTCAAAGATTGTAGATCATTTTACAACAGCACTGACTCCTGTTTAAGCACAAGAAAACATCCTTGATTATAACTGAAAGATTATTTCTGGTACTTTTTTTGCAAATCCATTTTTGCATCTCTCCTGTTCTAAGGACCAAACAACTTCTCTGGTGGATGAATTAATGGCTTTCAGAATCATTCTCCTAAGGAGACTCAGTGGATGTCAAGAGGCAGGTATCGTGCAAGAATGATGCAAGGCAACCAGGGAGAACTTGCTAAACTAAAGAGAAAACATTTATTCCCCCCCACTCCCAGCTGCTGAATTCCCCTTGGAATATTTCTCTTTACATTGTTAAAGGATGCTTGATCATGTCATGATATTTTTTTGCTATAATAATAATAATCAGTGCATCGGTACTTCAGACTATTATGAGGGGAAGTATTTTAGCCCAGAGACAGGCAATAAAAAGGAACGTGAACAAACAATAAGTAAGAGAACAAGAAGGCAAGTTACATTCTTCATGTAAATCAAAGTTGTTCCAGAAAAGCTGGGAAAGAGACGTTGCTATTTCCTACTGAGAGTCAACTGAAAGTTAATGGGGACATCGCTAAAGATCACAGACAAATGGGTACTGTACTTTTAATGAATATTTTATTCATGTCACCTTTAAATTAGTTAAATTTGATAGGATGATAATGTAATGCAAAATGGCTTCCTCCCCAGACCATTTTAGGTGGAGGGTAGATCAGAATTTAATTTTAGGCTAATGCCAGGTCAAAATTAAATTTTAAAAAAAATTATGGCTGGAAAGTAATAAGTCCAAAGTGACCAATGGAAAAAATATTAAGTTAATGAGATGTGCAAGCCATTTAGAAAAGCACAGATATTTTATATGACATATATTTTTCTTATCTGGAAACAAGCCATTTTAATACCTGGTGATAAAGATGAAAATTGGGAAAGGAGAAAGGGGGACTCTAGAAGTTATTGCTATCGGGTCTTGAAAAAATTATGAAGATAAATGCAAAAAGCTCATGGTGGGGATATTCACCATTTCATCAGCAAGCTTGGTAACAACTGAAAACCTCTAAATTCTCCTTTTGGTATTTAAATGTGTGTTCTGCTGCTCAGGGTGTTGTCACTCACATATGCCAAGGAAAGGGCTTCCAAACTGGGTTCAGCAGCTGCCCTGAACACATGAAGCTGGGATCAGGCAGCCTCATCCCTCTCCTTTCTCTGCTCCATCCTGAGCTGGCACACACAAACACCCAGGACATGCATGGGATCTCAGAACTTACACAGCCTCAGCAGTCACATGGACACTGTGCTTCCCCTCCTTCCTCAAAAACGGATTAAAATGGACACCCAGAGACCATGTCAAAAAGAGTTATTTATAGCAGACATTTCTTAAGTTCAGCTATCAGAAAGTTCATCATCATATGTAGAATGCAACAAGTGAAAAATGCCAAATCATGTAAAGCCAGAGCAGAAGCTGTGAGTGGAGAAGTCAGTAAGAGGAATGTGCTCTTGTGAAATGAGATCTGAGTGAGGAGGAGTGTGGAAACCAAGCTCCTGGGACAGGAGGGAACTCATTTCATGCAAAGACATTAAACTGCGTTGTGATGTGAAACCATAGAGCGTAATGGTTCCCTTGCACTAAAGCTTTGAGTTTGTGACTATTGTCACAAACAAGAAATACACCCAGGGAGTTTCACAACTTGAATAAATCACCTGATTCCATGATATTTCTGGATATTCTGCTGGCAGCAGTGCAGCTGACTAATTCAACCATGTCTGCTACTTTTCAGTGTGAATCTGCGGCATTAGCCATGCCACCAGACCTGTGACACTGGGCTAATGGACTGGAGCCTCCCTGGAGCCCCTCTCCAGATCATTTGCAAACTGAAGCCATAGAAAGGAGTGTCTGCCCACCCATCAGGCAACACATGAAGTTATTGCGATTCTTCAGCAACCACTGTGGCAAATTTTGGGTGGAATTTCAGGTGTATGTGTTATTTGATAAAACCTAAAGTGAAAAAGGGGACGCGGATGGATATGGCTTTCCCATCTGCACAGAGCAACAAGAGGAGGTGTCAGAGCCCAGCAGGAGCCAAGGCATTATTGCAGTTTGCTCTCCTCACTGCACAGCTCACTGATAAGCTGCAATGGTCATCAGGACTATTGATTTCTTTTTGAAGGGAGGTGTGTGAATGCTGGCTTTAAGCAATCTCTTCTCAAGGCTCAGTTTGATAATCCTTTTCAAGCTTTTATTTAAACTCTCTAAGACAAAAAAGCAAGAATGAATTAGAAACTGGAAGAACACAAAGAAGCTTGAAAGAGAAGATCAATAACTCCCATGCAGAGCAATAAACAAACTGGAACAATTACAGTGAGAGATGCTTATTGATCAATATCAGGAGCAGCTCATATAGCAGCACCTCTGTTTATACCAGACCTCAATTATATTCTTTCTTGCTCATAATAATATAACTGCATTCTACAACTTTTATCACAGGGAAATTTTAATTCCCTCTTATCAGTGAATAATAACCATATGTTTCCAGGCAGTGGTGGCTCTCAGCACATTTCCATATCAGCCAGTCACCACTGTCCCTGTGGAGCTGGAACCTCTCTGACAGCCTGGAAAGCTGAGCTGCAGAAAGGTGAACTGACCCCCTGAGGCCAAGGGCAGGGGCAGAGCAGGGGAGATCTGAGCTCTTGGTTTTCTGGCAATAATAGTCACTGGAGACCTCCACAGCAAGAGGACACTTTTTCAACCAAGAGCAAAAATCATCACCTGTAAGTCAAGACAATGAAACATGAAGCAAACACCAGCTCAGCAGAAGCGTCCCCCAAACAGAGCCACCTGCCTGACCTTGGGATTGAAAGAGATTCCAGCTCCTCCTGCCAAGGCCAGCACTGCCTTGTGCAAACAGCTGAGATGTGTCATTCTCACTGAGCCGGGACGTTCACTCCACTCCCCTCACATGTTCCTGCCTGGTCTGTAAAAACTCTCACGCACTCAGATTTTGTTCAATTACATGAGTCAGAGTAAAATTTAAGTTTCTGCTGGTTGGAACTTTGTGGTTTGGACTTAATGAGATGTATCAGCACCAACACAGCTTTCCCTTTCTTGGGAAATGCCTCCCTCATAGATGTCTAAGGTAAGTGGGTTTTAATTCAAGGTATCCGTGTCAATCCTCCAGCCCGTCTCCATAAAATCTGACATATAAGACAACTTGCTAAAGAATAATGAGCCGAAGTCTGTCTTCTTCAAAAGTTTCTTTACTCAAGTAAGCTCACCTTTAAAATATAATCAAAAATCCTAGAATCCTATCCACAAATCATATTGAAAATTGAAAGGCTGAAGAATTAGGTCTGGCTGAAATAAATTTGAAAACCAAAGTTGACAAGAAGTAAAATCGTTTATGATAAACCAACATTTTTCCCCCTAGAGTTTGAATGATACCATTTTACTAAAAAACTGTTTAATAAACTTCTCCATAAATATTGGTGAAAATATCTATAGCCAAGAGGTTGTCCATAAAGTTTCAATTTGAAAAAATGTGTAGATTTTCATTTTACTGTCAACAATTTCAAAAGGAGAAATTTCCTTGAGCATCCCGAGAAAAGGCCTGAAGTTGATTCCATGTCCTGTTTCTGTTGGGTTGTATTACAAGCCTTACCTTTTCTTTATTTAAAGCATCCACTGTGCCTTTCCACTTTAGTTTTTATTCTGATCCAGCCCTCTGCTGTCTTGACATTCAGGTGTTCTTCAAAGATCTGTCCATGATTTCCTTGTAATCCTTACACAAAATGGACAATATGCTAAGGAAAACTGCCTTGCAAAGTTGCCAAAAGAGCAATTCCAATCTAATTAGGAGTTCGTAGTGCTTCAGTGAAAGCAGCACACACACTGTTAATATTCACTGCAGCTGCTTTGTCAATAACTCCCAGTGAATCCTCCAATTTATAAGAAAAATCAGGAAACTATTGGATTCTATGACACTGATAGATCTATCAGTATTCATTGCCCCCATCCTCTGCAGCACAAGGCACAAATGCCAATAACTCTAACAGTCCCTTAAATGCTGAAGGATCATTATTAAAGTGTGCTTGGCATCCCTGGTCATTAATTATAATCTTGTGCACATATGCAGTGTGATTGCAGGAAATAATCAGCTTTGTCTGCCAAATTGGCAACATTTAGAAACTAATTTGTTATGACATACCATCAAAGATATTTAAACAACAAACTCAAAGCTCTGCTGCACTGTGCACACTGTTAAAATATCAGATCACATCATTAAAAAATAGTTAACATATCCGAGGGGAGGTAATATTTATCCTTGAACCCTGGTTCAAGTGGAATTTCCAGCAAGAACAGTTATATACTTTCTCCCTCGCAGTTCGCAGGAGAGGGAACTCTCTGCAGAGTGATGGGCGGGCGGGGGGAGGGAATGGCTGGGATTACACGGCAGACCCGCTGTCAGTCAAGAGCTATTAAACAGCCATTGAATAAATGTTTGCCAAGAGCAACCCTTGCCCGGGATTACCGCACTATCCGGGATGCCTGCAGATTCCTTTCGAGCCTTCAAACTCATATTTATCTGTCCCATTTCTCTTATAGCCCCTGTTTCCACTCTTGCTCCCCTGCTTCGCCAGCAGGAAGGTGCGAGCACCTCCAGCCGCTCCAGCCTTGCAGCCGTGGCTGAAGGAAAGGCTGTGTGCTGGAGGGAAGCGCTCAGCCTCAGCTCTGCCAGGACAGCCCTGGAGGAGCTGAGCTCCCAGCAAACTCCTGTGACCTTCCCCAGCAATTCCTGCCCACGGGACAGCCATTTATTCCTTGGTTTCTTCATATTGCCCCTGCAAACCGCCTGAGGGAACAGACGGACTCCCATAAAACCCCTCGGTGCTGCTGTCTCACATATCCTGCTCATGCAGGATGCAAATCTCACAGTTCAGGCTTTTCCCTCTGGGCAGCACAGGTCCTCTGAGCAGGACCAGAGAGCTACACTGCAGATTTCCTGCCACAGACAGCGCCCAAGCTTTGGTGTGTGAGCTGTGTACTGGGACAAGACCAACACAGATGCTACAGAACTTAGGCTGATGCTGGGCAAGGGCTAAACCTGGGAAAGGGTTAATCCTGGGGCTAGGCTGTGCAACAGGTTTGCATCAGGGAGGTGACAGACCCCGGGCACCCTCCTGTCTGTCAGGGGTGAGCTCTGAATCTGTGCATTGAAACTTCCAAGGCTCTGGATCAGGAGCTTGCAAAGGAATGCAGGAGACCATGGAATATTCAAGGGCTTGCCAGGCTTGCATGGATATCAGAGAGCGCACAAAGCTTATTGTATTATGTGCATACATAATGGGATTTCTTTTCTCAGATCTATGGTCAGAGTATTAAAATATGCATCAAAATAAAACCAGAAATTAAATATTGAGCTATGCTTTCATCCAGGAAACAAATCTTCCCACTTTTTCTACATGAATGAGCAGAATAATTTTTAAATGGCAAATTGCTTGTGGAACATATTTTAAAGGAAACAATTGTTTCTAAATTGACATATGGCTCTAGTTTTTATTAAGAGAGCCAAATAGGATGTTTTTCTCTAGAGTAAGAAGCAAACTTGCAATTTTTCTCCAGTCTTTTCTGATGCTTTTTTCTCTACATTCTGCATCCTTCAGTGCATTTTTTTTAATTGTTTATGTCCCATTGTGTAGCAGGAGTTCATCAGCCAAGTTAAAGGTGAGGATGGAGAATCCAAGGAGAAGAGACAAGTGAAAACAATTAACCATGGGATTGCTGCTTCATTCTTACAGTAATGACTGTTTACTCTGGCAGACAGGACTTCAACAGAATATTTTGTTTAGTTTTTGTGATAATTTTTTTATTCTTTTCCCATGCCTTCTCAGAACCCAGCATTCCATAATATTGGAACAGCAGTTAAAAACTCACAGTTTTGTGCAAATCCATTTCCCCAGATTCTCAATTGCTGTCACCAGCCACTGAACCAACAATAATATCTTTTCTTTTCTTTCTGGGAGTATTTTGTAGCTTGTAACTTACTTAATAAAAAAGTCCTTTAAAATGCTTGAAAAGAAACAATATCTTTTTCATAACATAATTTATGTTACATAACTTTACACACAGTTTTCAAATCTATGTGTTCCAAGGATACCTCTGGAAATAGGAGGTAATAAAATGGCCTTAAACCCATTGTCATGGAAAGATAAACTGTATCAAAAAGTACTTCAGACTATTAATAACTCTTAAATCAATATTCTTGAAATGTTTCCATATTTTTAAAGAGAAATAATAGATACAAATTTCTAATTTGCACCTGAAAAATGAAGTAAGTATTTTCTATGTAACTGTAGAGGTTTCACACTATTATTAGCCTTCAACCTTTCTGATGAGTAATTCATATAGCCTCAAGTTCATAAAACCTTTTCAAAAGGATACATTTTACCTTGAAAAGTTCTACTACAATATACTCCACTAAGGCCAAACATCAAATTACACATAACAGCATGGATATAATTATTTTCTTCTTTTTTCTAATTTGTATAAAAGTTATTCAGCAGTTACAGCCTGATACCCTGGCCTTGGAAACAATGTCCTGGCAAGGAAACTTTTTGAAAAGAAGTGTCCAATAAACAACATCTTCCCACTGGGAACCAAACCAAATTAACGCAAGTCCAACACACCTCACCCAGGCTGAGGTGCTGCCCCTGTGCCCCAGAGCATTGGGACAGGATTTTTGTACCTATTTCAGTGGAAGCAACCCCCCAAATGAACTGGCTGAGGAGAAAATACAGGAGTGATTCAATCCCCATTAACTCCAGCCCTCCTGGGCTCATTTTGCTCTTCCTCACAACGGCACAGAGAGGAGCTCCAAAAGCAGGGATGGCTCTGACCTTCAGAGCACAGGAACAGGAAGAGCTCCTCCTCTCAGTGCCAAGAAACAGCTCCCGCAATTCCAGTGCCGAGCACAGGATGAGAAGCAGCTGCTCTGAGGAGCTGGGAAGACTGTAGGTACAAGGACAAGCTCCTCGAGTGCCTCTCTCCTTGCCATCCCCATCTCTCTCCTTTCCAGTGCTTTAATCACTCTTGACATTATTCTCTCAACATTCTCCAGTTGTCATTATCCTCTTGAATTATGGAGAGGAGAGCTGCACCCAGGGAGTTTGCCAGCAGCAGTCACACAAGCACCAAAACCACGTAAAAGAACATCTCTCATTCTCTTGAAATTTCCTTTTATATTCATTCAAGAATCTCATTAGCCCTTTTGGCCGTAGTGGCTTCTCAGAGCCCATATCTGCCTGATCATCCACAACAAACAAGGGCATACACATTATATCCTGCCATTCCCCACTGAGAAATTCCTGATCAATATTCTCCTGAATTATGGCTGAAATGGGAAGTATTTCATTACCATTCTTGATCTGACCACAGGGTCTTTCTCCTGCCTAAACACAGAAAAAAAAAAAAACAACTTACTGGCAATGGCAGCATCTTTATTCTATACTTGGGTGATTATGCCTAAATATTTTCCTTTCCTAATAGTCTCATCCTTGACTTTTCCAAGCTGAGAGGTCTTTAGTTCAGCCCTCAATGTACAAGAGTTCTTCCAAAAAACACTTTACCTACAGGCATACCATCTTTACATGCTCCTGAATATTCTCTAATGGTAAGATACAGCACCACTTCTGATTTAACATTTCCTGTTAATTTGAATTAGGGGCGAGCAGGATGAAGTTGGCACATCGATGGGGTTAACCCACATTCTGAGGGTCCAGTTTTCAGAGCAGTGGCTTAAAAATTAGCGAGACAGCTTTTTGGGTGTGTTTTGTAAAGCAAAAGGTTTTAACAAATTAAAATAACAAACGGTTAAGACAAAAGATAAAGCTGAGCACGGGTGTTAGAGAACATCTAGCACCCTGCGAAGACACCCCAAAAAGCCCCTTGGCTTTGTGTCTTTCTTTAAGTACCTAATATTTCAGGTGGGCTTTACTGGCAGGCTGCCAATAGAAACAGATACAGGCTTTGACAGACAGTGACAGGGTCCAACAGGTGCTGGTCTCTTGGCATTGAGCCAATAGGTGTGAGACGGTAACAGAAAGTTCTAGGTAGACTTCCTAAAATGTCTAGAGGTGACTTGAAACCCCTTTCTTTATATAGAATGCCCACTGAGGTGTGGGGGGTGCCTTACTACAGCACACCCGGTGTCATTTGGCATAATAAACTTCTTGGAGTAAAATTATGAACAGTTATCACACACATATCCCAACTTGCCCAGCTTAGATAAGGAAGCAAATTAGAACTCGGCATCCCATTTTTTTAATACTGATAATACTTATCTAGAAAGTTTCTAAGGTTGTTGGGAGGGTTATTTAATTGCTGTGCCAAAGTTAATTCTCTGGAGTGCTGCATAATGGATTGGTAATGTTCTCCTCATTGTCATCACCAGGGAGAACATTTCATTCATTTGCAGTAGAAGATAAACTTGTTGAACACACAAGATGGGCATTATTTACAACTTTACAAATTCAGAAAGAGAAGTCATTCTTCTCCACAAGCAAAACATTTTGCCAAAGAGACACATAAAATGGAAATATGTGTGTTTCTCCCAAATGCTGAAGGTTTGTCTGAAGATAAAAATACATCACACTCTGTCTATAACTACCACTACTTCTGTACAGGCTCCAGTAACTAGCTACAGTCACACAAAATAAGCTGCTCCATTGCAGTAACCTATATAAAATGCTTGTATATTAAATATCTAGAATTTTAAAAGTCTTTGTCTTGCTCCTGGAATCCTAATGCCTATTTCTTAGATCCTTGGGGAAATCAGAAAGCTACTAGACAAGTTAATGCTTTGAAGCTGTAATTTAAAAGGTTTTTTAAAAAGAAATTATTTCTTTTAATTTTTTCTTCCCAAAGAACTTGGCATATTTGAAACAGAAAATTATAATAATAATTATGGATATATTGACCTCTTTGTACTCTTAGGCTGGCCACTCAAGTGAAGTAGATTTAACCAGCTCCCTGTAGGTTTCTGTCAGCTTCCCACTTTTCTGTGCTGTGGCACTCCTTGCATTCATCCTGCAAACTGCCTAACTCACCTTAAGATTTGAAGCAGTAAGAAAACACTTTCCCAGGCCATTTCGTCACATGCTATGACAAATTGAACAGGAATAAACCACCCAGGCAGCCCCAGCCTGGCTGTGAACACACTGCACTCCCCTTTGAGGCTATAAGAGCCCAGCCTCCAGCTGCAGCTTTCTGTGGAGATGATGCAATGGAGGTTTAAGATTTTTAACTGCACTGGTTTTCACTCAATAAAAATGGAGAGGCCCCACCTGCAATATAATTTGCACTCCTGGTCTCACAGAGGAGCTCTCTGACACTGCTGAGGCTTTAAATGCACCACAAGTTATGATCCAAAGCCGTTTGACATTGGTGAAGAGCCTGAAATCACCTGTCAGGCTTTGAATCAGGCCCCAAAGCTGTAATTCTGGAGAAGCTGAAGGACCACAGAGATACCTGAGTACCACATAACACAGTGTAATACTGATCTACACTAAATTGTAGGTTTGTAATATAAATAAAATAAAATAAAATAAAGTAAAATTAAATCAAATTAAATTAAATTAAATTAAAGAGACACCCTCTCTGCAAAATAAGAAAAACTGAACCCAGCTATACCTGAACACAGTTGAGGGGTACTCAGCATAACTTCATAACTTCAGAGATCAGGACAATATCTGGGGCTTTGGCATTATTACAATAATAATCAAGGAAGTTCTGGGGAAATACCTTAACTTTAAATTTCTTATGCAACTTTTCTTTCTTTTCCTTTCAGCCAGGAAATGTTATGTCTCAGCCTATAGCTAGAAATACAGACAATGTGTGGACATACGAAAATAAGCAGTTCCTGTACTCTGGAGTTAAGACCATCTGCTGCAGCTTACACCTCATCTCTAAAGATCTGGCACTTTTTTCCTGGATAAACCAAAGCAAAAAGGGGAGTGTGAGTGTGAGAATGGATCATGGATTTGGCACCTGTGTCAATCTAAGTGATGCAATTGAGATGTTCCTCCACTGAAATCCTACACTAGGACTGTCAATGGCAGATAAAGAGCTCACATTACTTTCAAGAATAAGAACATGACTCACAATAAAATATGCTTTGGATTGAAAAACTGCATTTATGTCCAGGCTTAAGCACAGAGAAATCAGTTTCTTACCACTCTATCTCTGATCTGAATGGCCATTCTTCACACACGTTGTGCCCATTTAAGTCAAGTGATTTACCACAATGAAAAAGAAGTGTCACCCCAGAGGCTTCCCTGTGTTTATGCGTTTAAAGACAGAAGAAGAGAGAAAATATAAATTAATGTCTTTTTCTTATACCTTTCTATCTTCTCATTAACATGCAGAGTCTATAATACCCACTTCATTTCCCGGTCCCGGCAAATGAAGCCTTAACCTTGATGTGCAGACATAAATAAGAACTTTTAACCATTATTATCATTAAAGAATGGAATGTACCATCAATGCAATATTGAAGTGGTAAAAGGAAGTTTTAACATGGGATTTCCTGTGATATCTCTCACTAACTCTTTTAAACCCTTCCTGCACACACATTTACATACATCTATATGTAACAGTCACACATAATAACTCTTTAGGGTCTCAGCCCCCAGTCAGAAAGTCTGTTTGGAAGAGTCTTGACACAAAGATGGCACAGGAAAACATCTCTCCTCCCTTCCTGGGAGCAGGACATTCCTCTGGGGGAGGATTTAGAAAGCAACAGTGAGAGGACTTTGTGAAGCAACTTCAGGAGACAGTGTTTGTTTAGAAAGAAAAGCTGAAAAGGAAAAGGAACTGGTGAGTCTCTTAGTCCAGCTCATGCTGAGCAAAAGGAAGTCCTCACAGTAGAATCCAATTATACCTGTTAAGAAGGGGAAACAAGCCCAGGAAAAGATTTTACAGCTGATGGGATTAGGGAAGGAGGGACACGTCAGCCATATTTGATATTAAAGACAACCACTGGGAGCTCAAAAGCAGACTCATTCCTATGTGCCAGAGGGGGAACAGCAGAGCTGGGAAGCATCGGGCCTCAAGCGAGCAAGCAAACAGCAGGACATGAATTCACCTCATGCTGCTGTGCCACCACTCCTCTATGTCCAGTAACCAAGACAGTCCTCTAAAACCCTTTTAACTTCACCTACTCTTGACTCACACTGAACTTGAAGGATTTCCTTTAGCCAAGGCTGGTTCTCAACGTAGACAAATCTAGAACTCCGTGGCAGCATCTCCAACACACAAACTGCCTCTGCACCACTACACTCCTGAGCTATCCAAGAGTTACTCTGCCTTCTTCCTAGCCTCAACTTCAGAACCAGCTGGACCATTCCTGCCAAAGCTTTCCAAGTAGGAGCCTCAGGAGACAGCTGGAGCAGACGACTTGTGCTCAGGCAGTTGAGGTTCGCAAAGCTGTGAGCGACTGAGGATGGGTCCATGCCACCCTCGCTGCTCTGGCACTGCTGCTGTCCCCAGCCCCTGCAGGTGTCATCCACATCCTGGGGCTCACAGAACTCATCCTTCCTTTTTCACTAAAAATAGGAGCAATGAATGACGTCCAAAGCAGTGGATAGATGTGAACAGCAGTTAAAAGTGTGTAAGAAATGAAAACATTATCTATTACTCAAACACCTGAAATGGAAGCACAAAACCTTTTGTCTTCTATTTAAATACTGGGAGATTTTCTCTGCAGTGACCAGCTAACCTGTGTCTGGACTTTTGGATCCTAAACCTTCTGTCTAATGCCATTCATTCCTATTTGTTCCTTTTGCTAATATTGGCCTTTTTAATCTCCCTTCATTTGGAAGCACCAGCCCTCCCAATACCTTTAACTATCCTCATTGCACTTTCATTGAAATCAATGGGGCTTTGCAAATTACCATTGTAGAGCTGAATCCATTATGCCCATTACAGATTTAAAAACACGACGACAAGAAGCTCATCTGCACACACAACTCCCTCTCTTCTGCTGTAAATAACTCAGCCAGATCATTTTTTAAATCCTGAAGTGCCTAAATTATAGACTAACAATATGCAAAATTTCATCTTCAAATAAGTCTCTGCTTTTTTTTTTTTTTTTTGTAGTTCAGATAACACAGCCCTTTTCACAGACTCAGCTAAACTGTGATAGCTTTTGTTTGTTTTGTCTTGTTTCTTGTTTAAAAATGGATAAAGGCATGTCGGGCCAATTTAATTTAAATGGGATGTTGGGCGACTGAGAAGTGAAGTGGCAGAATTTCAGTTCTACATAATGTTAATAAGGAGAATTAACAATCCAGCATCACTGCACGGCCCTTCCAAACAGGCTCTGACAAACTCCTGATCACATTAAAAAGCCCAATTCCCCTCATTAGTGCCAGGCCTGCGCCAGCAGGAAGGGAATCGACAGAGTCGGTCCTTGGACATCACCAGGCAGAGGCTGATTTCACAATGGGACACCTCTGACTGATCTCTGGAACTTTCTCCAGGGCCTTTCTTGACCATGTGGCTTCTTGACCCCATCTCATGAAGCCTCAGGAGCTGTGGATATCCTGAGCTGGTGATTTTCTTCCAGCTGTACCTTCCAAGCCCCTCAGTGCTGTACTAACGCAACAGAGTGAATGAAATCCCCCAGCTGCCATGTCCTGTGCCAGGGATTTGGGGACATTCTGCTGCCAAGTCTGTGGTAGAGTACTCATTTGTGTCCCAAGGCTGGTGCAAGGAAGGGAAGAAGAGGATAAAATGCAAGTGAAACACGGGGACAGGGCAGGCATGGGAGCATAGATGCTGTTCCCTTTCTGTGCTGGCTCCTCCTCCCAGGGGCTGTGGATGCCAAGGACACATCCCACAGGACCCAGGTCCAGTGAGGACGTGTCCTGTGAGACCACTGTCACTTGGCCAGCAGAGCCTCCCTTGAGCAGTAGGACAAGCTGCCATGGAAGGAATAAAGTGGTTTTCCCCAAGGAACTTTCTTCCTCCTGTGGGTGGGAATGATTTAGCCCATTGTGCAGTCTCCACCACTGAGTAATTTATACTCACTGGGGTGCCAGAACTGCACACTCTCCTCTAAATATAAGCAATTAACTCCCATTAGCATTAGTGGGAATCACTCAGGAGACTATCCACCATTATTGATTATCTCGTTTTTTGTACCAACTCAAAAAAATGTACAAAGAGAAGAAAATCACCTAGTTAGTGGCATCGGCTAAGTTAAGGCAGGCAAATAAGATTCATTATCATTCTTCAGCTAAACAGTAGGGCTTATTAGAATGTAGTTCATTTACATACTTTGATCTGATGGGTGTAGATACCTAATTATACAGCAGCCAGCAACTTATTTTTGATGTTTTTTATTAATTAATATTCAGCATTATAATTAAATGCTCAGGCTGCTCTTCTGCAATTTCTTTTTTTTCTTGTTGTTCTTTCTAACACAAAAATAACTTTTAAAACGTACCTATGAAGTCCATGACCAGCAACACCATGCAATCAAATGTACACCATCACTTGTAAAAAATGAGGCTGTGAGGGCAAAAATCTCTGTGGACATACCCAGATTTTGATCTCTTCCCCCACTGGGATGGCATAGAGGCTACAGAAGTTAGGAGACATTCAAGGTATGCACTGATCTGCCTCTGCCAGAGGTCTCTTGTTCTGAGCAGCTCAAAAGTCTCCTCTAAAAGAAAAGGGATATCCATCCTGCTAAAACTCCAGGAGTTGCCTGATGATTAGGTCATTAAATAAACCAGCCGTAAGAGCTGAATTATGTACAGATCACTATAAAAGAAATAATGGAATAAATAGCAAGTGAAGCTCACTAAGCCTTGGAATACAAAGAACTTTTTTTCCTGAGCAGACAGTGCCAAGAAATCTGAAAAATTAATTTACTATTTTTTCCCAGTTTTGCTACAATTGGTATCTTCACAAGTCTGAGCCATTAGCATGTGAGTTTACAATTATCCTCTGAGCCTGGTAATGTCCAGTCATTCACCTCTAGGGATTTATGTCAGGATCCAACTCGCTTCCCAAAGTGATCTTCCAGTGGGACAGAATGACAGCACTATTATAGGTCCCTCCAGCAGATGATGGTAATGATATTATTATTCCCCTGATCAGCTTGGTGACGATTGTTTGAACTTTATCGGTTTTAACAGAAAAAATAATAAAGGTATTAATATTTGAAAACTCTCTGTATTGTGTTTAGTATCATATTATTGCTACATTTTATGGCAAGTACTTTGACATTTCAGTGAATTTCCATTTACAGTATTACCACTATAATCTACTCATTTTATAATTGCTTCTGGATACTTGTAATGTTTAATTTCTGATATTTCCTCTCAATAAAGAGATGTGCATATGAAATTAATATACAGTTATCCTCACAAATTTACATTGTTAGCCTAGAACTGGGGGGGCTTAAAACAGCCAAAAATATTCTGTGTGACTACTGAAAGAAATAAACCTTACTGACTTGTGGGGTTCCACAGTGGCCAAGATTGCTTCTAATTCTGCAGAAGTATCCTCTCCATCAGAGCTATTAACAATATCCACAGAAAAGGGCAGGAGCTGCTGAGCAACCCAGGCTGAGGTTTTCAAAAGGAACCTCAAGATGGAGAAAAACCACATCAAACAATCTCTCTGTGCTGGAAAAGAGTCAAAAAGAGTAGAAAACATTCCATCCAGGAAAAGGTAGCAGGCATAATGACTGGGTTGGGATGGGGCCATCCCACTTGGATATAACCTGGAAATATTTGATGGAGGGGAACATTTGATGGAGGAGAACAGCTGCTAAAGAGCCTGGGAAATTAATTTTCTGGATTTGCCCTTTGCCAGGGGCTGGACCAGGAAGAAATGCAGAGAGGAGCAACATCAATGGACTTACTGAAACTACAGCTTGTGCAGAAGACAGGAAAGATATGGAGCACGTGAGCCAGAATTTGTACCTCATTTCTGGCTTGATGTTACTTTTTGAAGGCATTCTAGCAAACACTTGCCCTGTGCCACATGAACTTCTTCAGAGCAGGGTAGCTGCTCCTGCAGAACTACAGATTTCACTGCAGTGTCTGCACAGAATTCTGAGTCGCCTCAATTCTTCTCGTAACAACTTGCACAAAGTTAATGAAGCTACAGTTTTGCAGAGTTACAAGACCATGCATTCTGACTGCTCAAACCCTGTTTTTCTAAAGGGAAATAAAGATAAAACTCTGGCTTTAAAGAAAATGCCAGCAGTAGTCTGCCACCTCCTTGGTTTTATGAGTAAGGCATCAAAAAGGCAATGAAGTTGGTAACTATTTCTCATTTTGAGGCACAGCTTAAACTGGGTTTTTTGCTTTACTCTCTCAGTTCCAGAGCAGCTTGTAAATCAGTGTCAGACACATCATGTGACAGATCCTCCATGAAATGCTTATAGAAATGTGTGATACCCAGCAAGATGCACTGTTGGAAAACACCTCCAGTACTTCATATTGCCAGGAGCTCTCCTGAGAGCCACTCCCCAGCCTTCCCAGTCAAAAATGAGATGTGAGGAGGGATGGCAGATGTGCAGGGGAAAGGGTTTGAACAACAGCCAGGTCACTCTGTGACTCCTGGCACAGGATAATGGTGGCTTTTGGGAGCCTTGATCACCCACGACCACCTGTAGAGATGCTTTTAAACAGAAAAGACAAACAGTGTTTATAAGAAGGCCAAGGTTATTAAACAGAGCCTGGATCTAGACATCTATTTCAGACTAAAGGCTAAACCCCAACACTCAAGAAACTCTTTTGGTTTTAAGTTTTGCTCTTAAAATTCTCACTGTGTAAGACATGAGATTAAGAGGTCTGTTCTAAGGATCTGCTATCCAAACACAGGATTCA
Source organism: Pycnonotus jocosus (assembly GCA_013400435.1). Taxonomy (NCBI): domain Eukaryota; kingdom Metazoa; phylum Chordata; class Aves; order Passeriformes; family Pycnonotidae; genus Pycnonotus; species Pycnonotus jocosus. The sequence goes on along the minus strand of VWYP01009710.1, from coordinate 1,031,114 downwards.
CCTGCATTATGAAATTACCAGGGATGGAATTGAAAGTCAAAGCCTCCTCTGCCATGCCTCTATTGCCTGCCAGCTAATGGAAACGCCAGCACCCAAGACCCCAGCATTTCCTCTTTTCAGCACAGACCTGGACTGAACACCATTCATTCCAATTTCTTCCCAGCCTTCAGCTTGGCCACAGATTGGCACCTTTGTTTGCAGGCTCTGAGGGCAGGAATTTCTGACATACCCCAGAAAGTCACCAAACAGTGCTAAGAGAGTCTCATCAGCCCACGATCTCCTGTGGCTCCCAAGCTCCTGCCTGTACCAGGGCTGAATTGTGCAGAAGTCAGACTGCAGTAGCAGGAACATTAAAGGAAAGCCCTGGGCTAGCGGCTGCCTCACAATTGTATTTACAATAGCCTCACTGCCTTTGTCAGGCTTGTTCTCCATGGAATTGCATACCCACTTAAGGTTATGAATTTGATTTATCTGCAAGATTTGAGGTGAGTTTCAATCCTTGTGGAAGCAACAGAGCAATGGCACAGAGCAGAAGATCCAGGGAAGATATATCTGTGTGGGAATTTACCACCCACGGCTTTGTCAAGGCCCTGCAGTGCTGATTTGCAGAGGTTTGCAATATACATTTCTTGTGTGGCCTCTCCTAAATTAGTTCAGATTTACATCACTGTGGGCAGCACAAGAAAATACGGATCTGAGCCAGCAAAACAAATGTGTTTGGACTGAGGTGTTAGGAGGCATAGATGGATTTTGCCACCTGCACTACTCATTCTACAGCGTGTTCAAGCTAACTTCCATTGGGTTACATTACAATTAAATTGATTTCCCATGGCATTAATTTCATAGCAATGTTCCAAATTGCTTAAGGCTCTGTCCAGAAAAATGCTGAACTTGGGACAATAAAAAAGTGGAGGCATTTTGAATGACTCCAAAGATGTCACCATGAGATACTGAATGAGCAGCCTCCTTTCAGTGCAGTGGAACACGGGCTGCACTTTCCCATGGATCCCATGGAAGCAGCAGCCCCAGAGGTGAGGATCTGTCCTTTACAGCAGACTCCAAAATGCTGTTTATTGGAAAACTGGAATGCACTTCAAAGCTGTTTCCAGCTGACATTCTAAGTGTAGCTGAAGGCACTTTACATCCTATTGATGCCATTGGACCACTTGGCAAAGTCTCTCAGTTGCAGGTTCCCAAAATACAATCTGCACCCAATTTTTGGGTAATACTGAAATACCATCCCCAACTACATCTTAGGGATGTTCCACTTTTCTGCCATAGACCTAAATCTTGCATTTTCTAAATCAGTGGGAGGTTTGCTTGAGGAAGAAATAAAATATTAGAGCTGCAGAAAACATAGAGTCAGTAATTTGGCAGCCTGGTTTTATAATAATCTTTGTCTAATGATTATTTAATATTGTACTAGGCTATTTAAAAGGATATTCTACAAAGTATTGGAGCTTCCTTTTCAAAGCCTGTATAAAATGTGAATTGTAATTAGTAGCTTTAGATATGCAATGTGTGTGAGAGATTATTAGTATTCCATAAAAACTGCTGTCAGTATAAGTTATATGGAGAAGTACAAAATAATATGAATACTTAATAGCTAAAACACTTTCTTTAAAATTGATTTGCTACATTTTATAGAAACTCCACCTGAAGAACGTAGATTTTTTTTTTTCTTTAAATTCTGTTCTGAATAAATGAGTTAGGAACTATGACCATAAATGACCTGAGCACTAAGGGAATATATTAAAATTTACTTTTAAGTACTTCAAAGCATTTCACTTTTCTCGCATAGAGATACTGGATTTATCCACCCAGCTTGTTACAACAGCTCTGGAAACTACCACTGTAAATATTCATTAAATATTCTGATATTTACAGTAGGTGTCAATGCAGTAAATTCCACTACCTGACAGCACCACTGACTCTGAGTTTGGAGTGTGGCCCATTCCCTGAAAAGTTCTGGTGCATGTATCACTGTGCATGAGAAGGGAAGCAGCTCTTTCTGCAGCTGGAGATTTGTGGCGAGGCCCGGCCCGGGAGCTCAGCAGGCTGTGCAGCAGAGGGCACTCACACTCTATGGAACAGCCGCTCCGCACCGCTGGCCAGCCCCGCGCACGCACAGCTCTCCCCTCTGCTGCACCACAATTCCACACAAATTTCATTCCAATTCCCTCGAAATTACTGGAAGAAAGGTAAGGGTGGGGGGGGCGGGGAACCCCCTGATTTCTTTGTCCAGACCTATGAAACCTCCTTACCTACATCCTAAGGGTCTCAGGGACAATCCTGTAGGTCTTAATCAAGGACCAAAAGGTACTAATCCTTGAAGAGCTTCCCAACAGGCAGAGACTGCAGGATTTGGCCATCAGGGAAGCAAAGAACCAAAAATATTTCTTAAACTGCCCGGAGCTGAAGAAAGAATTTTTTTTAAGGCAGTAATAGCATCAGCTCTGGTTGCTCTGTGATCCTGACATCCTGCTACTAAACGTGAATACTAAAAGAATGTCTAAATTAATGAGTCCTGTGTTCCCTCATGTTGTGCCATGGCTTGATTTCTCCCTTCACAAAGGATTTTTCTCAGCATATTCCTTTTCTCTCCTAGATAAAATAATTTCTGATTTTTCATCTACTTCTGGAAGGTAATGGCATGGTGAAAAATGTGATGTGTGAGCTACAGATGACACTGAAAGAATCCAAGAAATCTAAAAATACAGTAAATTTTACAGGAGAGGTTTCATAAGGTAGCTGTCTCCTCCTTGACATCACTTTTCAGCTGGCTATTGGAATGGGACTAATTTAATTAAGAGAACAGCTCAGATAAAATATTTTTGTCAGATTCCCCAAGTCCTATTCACCTTGCTTGAGAACTCAAGCAAGTCTCCTCTGAAGCAATCCAGTAGCAGAGCTCCTGTCATGCCAGCTTAGCTGAGCACAGCCACAATAGGAGCAATTGGCACAAAGGAAACTACTGAAGTTAATGTAAAGATTATCATATTATTTTTCCAATGCTGACCCAACGGTCAAGGCAATTGCTGGCAAGAAATTGTTCACTGCAGTCTTGATCTTTCACTCCTCAAAAGCTCCAAGTAATTTTTATTTGCAGTGTTTGCTCCTGAAACCCTCACAGCTTGCCATGAGCTGCTTTCATTCCTCTGCTTTCTCAAGTATCTGAAGCAAAAGCAGCTATTTCTAAGCAATAAACAGTAATTGTGGATTTGGTTTGGTTTTTTTTTTTTTTTTTTAGGGTTTTTTGTAAGAAACATAAGCAGAATGGTGAGACCGTAACATAGTTAAAATACAAACCAGGTTGTTAATTTGACTGTGCTCCAGTCTCTCCTAGCAGAAAACTTGATTTCCTTAACAATAAATTTCTGATCTGGTTTCAGTAGGTAATCAAATACCACAAATCCACTTCACATTTTAATAAGAATGGTGTATTTTATAGGAAAGAGAAGAAGCTGGAGAAGATGTGTTTGTGGCTAAACAAAAGAGTTCGTCAAATCCCAAAAAGAACTACTGTATTCCATAAGTGCTGGGGAGTGGATGCTGGGGAAAGAAAGGGAGCCAGGGATAAAGGGGTTAATGGAAGTTTTCCAATCTATCATTCTCAAAGTAAACATATAAACAACAAAAAAGCACCTCTATCTGACCAAGGGAGAAGAGTGTTAGAAGGATGTAATGGAATCCCTGCAGCATTTCAAACTCTACTTCAAATCTAGGTCTCTTTCTACATCCCATGTTCATTGCTCGCAGCAAAACTGGGTTCCTTTAAAGAGCATGTCCCTTTATCATCATAGAACCAGCAGTTTCAGATTTCATACTTGTGATCTCAATAGCTGGCAGGAATTTATATTCAAAATGCAACTTTGGTGTTTAAAACTAGGGGGGGGGCAATCTCAGACAACGTATTTGTGTATCACCCAGCAATCTGAGGGGGGACAGGGGTATTTCAGCTGTACCAACATTGTTTTTCAGATGTTAGGAAAAAAAGAGGAATACTAAACAAACAAGAAAACATTACTTTCTGTACTGTTTGAATAATAGTAAGGATGGGTCACCATTAACTGTTTAGTGCTTTTGTGCTGAGGGACTATTTCCTTAGGAAATGTGCTGGCTGCAGCCTTTCAGCCTCACCTGGTAAAGCCTTCAGAGAAGAAATCTCTGGCTTGGTACTTCTAAGTGTGCGTATATACACATATAAACACTTGCACTGCTCACTTACCCTAATTAACACTCCTAATGCAATTCCACCTGGTTTGAGAACTTGTAAGGGAGCCTGCTTAAACATCAGTCTTCCTTAGGCACCAGGTTTTGTGCAGTTGTGTAGAGAGGATTAGCGACACACTCAGGTGCATACAATGTTCTTGGGACTTGGTAGGATTAAGCTCAGAATGTTTTTCTCCTTCAAAACTCTTTAAAAGCCTCGATGGCACCTTTTGCCCTCTTTTCTCTATTACCTACTTCCAAAAGAGACACATGTAGCATTCAAGCCTTAGTATTTCTTTTCTAGTGGTTTAGCTTAAAACAAGTCATCTTTGTATCCCTCTAAATAGATTAAAAAATACCTCCAGCACCCTGAGAAATGCATATTAATAAAAACAAATATGAACCCACTCTTCCATTCTT
>VWYP01009710.1:1000518-1026429 GCA_013400435.1 Pycnonotus jocosus | reverse complement strand
TTTTTTCACTAGTGAGGCCTGTAGTCAATCTCGTATAAAAACCTCTGGGAAAAATGGAAAAGTGTGAGGAAAGGCAGATGTTGCCATACCCCTGACCTCACAATGTGATCCCAAAGAGGAGCCCTGAGCTGGCATTCCTGATGCCAGGAGAGACACTGAATCATGGAGAACTTAAGGAAAGCAATAAGATCTTCAACAAAAATAGTTGCACCCACATGAATCCCACTCTTGGCTATTTTGTACTGGTGTATTGACTTTATCAAGATGATCCAGGAGGTAACTTAAGTTGAATGTCCAGGCTTTGGAGAGATTATTGGCATTATTTACCTTCTTTTTTTACCTACCAGATTTTTAATTAAATTAAATTCCCCATGCCTGGTTAGCTATAAAGTGCATATTACTTACCTGCATCTTCAGATCTTTTACAGTCCCGTGTGTACATCCATAATTAGTTGGTTTTGTAAAATGCATATTATTTCCTTGACAGGCCAGAGTGGCTCTAGAGGAACTGTCCTCACGTCTTAGTTAAGTGCATAATTAGGCAGGTTTTTTAAACCTATGTTATGTTCCCCACATTGAAGCCATTGCTCTTCATTTGTTAAATATTCATACTTTTTTTTTTTAATGTATTATTTACTCAATCGGTCAAGATAGCATGTAATTATGTATTTAGAATGTGTGCAATGCATAATCAAAAACACTCATGAAAATGTATGGAAAAAATTACTTTGCACTATTAGGGCACTTTTAGGCCACTGTGTCCTCCCCACTGTCTCTCAAAATACCACATATGTTCAGAACTATTTAATGAAAAAAGTGTTAAACCAAGCTCTGCTTAACAGGATACTTGCCTATTGACCTAAGCTTTTAGACTAATTTCATAAATAAAGGGAGCATTTGTACTATTTAGAAGCAGAATAAAACATGATTTTACAGTCCTACCTCCTCAGTCCTTTGGGGCAGATTCTCCCCAGTATGAAGGAGTGTTGTTCCACTGAAGAAGTTAATCAGCAGAGATGCCCTAAAAACCATGAACTATGATCTTCCAGGAAATATTTCTGACAAGTACCCATGAGGATGCTCCTGTCAATGCAATGGAGAGCTTTGAGGGTGACCATTCCCCATGGAAAAAGCCTTGCAGGAAACCAATATTTCCATGTGACTCAGATCTTACGGGGGACACTGGATGTGCACAGGCTTTGAGGATTTCATGAAGCTGGAGTGAATGGACATGAGGTTGTGAACAGCATGATAAAATCTGGAGAAGGTTTGAAACTACCAACAGGGGTTTAAGTTTAATAATCAGAGAGGAGAGGCACCTCCCTGATCTTGTATCACCCTCAGTGCTGCTAAACTGAATGAGAATGACATGATGTTTAGTAACTTGTAGGGTCACAGCTGTTCAGAAAGGGTGACACATCAGCTTCTTGATGGAAAGGGCATCTTCCTAAGCATCTGCTGTTCACCTGCTGGGGGCAGCTAAACAAGAATTCATCCTCCCATCTGCTCCCACCTCCCAGCCTGTCTCTCCATTTCAGACAACCCCTGTAGCTCCCCAGCACTTGGCCAGGTGTGGAGTCAGACAGAAGTTACAATGCCTTGGGGATGGGCACCTCCTCCAAATTACAGCTCAACACCAACAGCAACCAAAAGAACAGAATGTCCTGTCCTGTCACACAGCCCAGGAAAGTGCCAGCTCCCCTTAAAACCTCCTTCACACTCCCTGGAGTTCCCTCCTCACCCCAAGTGCTGCAGCATGGCCAAGCTCCACCCCAAAACCCTGATGTATCACACGAGGAACTTGCCATAAGCAGAATGTGCCTCCTTTCTGGAATCTGCTCAGGTTATGGGCACAAAATCAAATGCAATCAAGGCACAGCAGCTAAACAAGTCAGCACCTGTCAGCTGGGCCTCTAAACCTATCTCTGGAAGTGCCTCTATGTTCCTCCCAGAAGCCTATTATGGGAAGGGCCTTGCATGGAAAGATGCTGCCTTCACCCCTGGGCTGGGCTGTTCATCACTGCTCTGCTCCATGTCACCTTCACATTTCAGCTGGCAAATCCAAATCTGTGAGTGTACTTATTTGTTTAGCTGGGAAAAAAAGAGAGGAAAAAATATCAGATGGTTTAGTTAAAACAGATCTCAAAACTGAGTGGCTGCATGAGCACCGAATTGCAGAAGGACTGGTGGAATGTTCTTTTTCTCCTTGGACAGCTGTTTAAGCTGGTTAAGGTGATAACCTCTAGGACATCAGCTAGGAGGAAATTAAGCCACACTTGCACAGCTCTGAAACAGCTCCAGCCCACCCTGGCTGCAAAGGAAAACATACAGCCTTAAATCCCAGAGAAAAGGGTCTCAATTTCAGTTGGTATTCTCAATAAATATGAAAAAGAACATGCAAGGCAAAACCAGACAGATTCCTTAAACAAAAACTGTGATTAATTTTAAACTATGTTGTCCAATCATATTGATCTTTATGGCCACTTATGTTTACTATAACTACTGGAGTTTTCCTGTTTTGTTTCTTTTCTCCAACACAAAAACAGGGCCTCTCTCCCACAGTTGGCTAGATATTTCTTGAAATAACACATGAGTGGTGGCTATTTTACCCAGCAGGTTCCTTTATCACCACAAAGCAGAAAAGTTGACAGGCTTTGTGTGTGAAATGTAATTAGCTCGCAGGAGTACAGTCATAATGAAAGCAAAATTTACGTTATTGCAGATGTGATTGTTTTCTCTTTCAAAAAGGAGCAAAAAGTGAATTCCGAAGGCTTGTGTTTGGGGGCTTGTTCAGTCAACATCCTCAGCTGTCCTATACTTCTGCCAAGGGGTGGGAAGCATGGAGTTTTGGGCCAGGTTTCTTTTAAGCTTTGAAGACCTCAAAAAAGAAATGAATGTTGAAAAATTAACAAAAATATCTTTTCTAGATGCTTTTGAACCTGTTGACCCCTACAAAAATTTTAGAAAGCAAATAGCCTTTACTCAAATCAATTTTGTTATGAGGTTTTCCACTTATGGATAGCATCTTTCCAGGAAAAGGAAGGGAAGTAGGAAATTCTTCATTCATATGATCTCCGATCAGGAATGCTGTGATATACTGTAACAACAGAAGTTTCAGGACCTGCATGGAGAGATCCAGAATCACATTGTGGAAAAAGACCCCGAGATTTAAAGGTTCTTTTTCCTTTGAAAGCAAATTATATTCTTTCTACCAGATGTTCCTCTACCTGCTTCCAGGCAGGACACAGTAAAAGAGACTCCAGCCACCTCCTCCAGTGCTGCTATGACCTCCCTGACCAGGAAGGCTTTTTTAAAATCCAGCCTAGCTCTTGCTAGTTTCAGTCCATTGCTTTGTCCAGCAGAGACAGGGAGATTTATCTACCTGAAAAGAACAGTCTTGCTCCCAGACATCAGTGCCTCAGGCTCAGTAACCCATTTCCTTTAATCTTTGTGGGCCACATTTTCTGGGCTTCTGATTTATCCTCCCTGTTGTCCTCTAAACTGTGTCCTACTGATTCAAATCTTTCCCAAACTATGTTGACCCAAACAGGATGAAAGGCTCCAGGTGGGGCCTTCTGAGAAATGGGAAATCAATGCAGCTCCTCACAGATGTCCCCAAAAACTGCTATCCAAGCACAACTAAAGAGGTGTCACAGCACAAAGAGGGACATAAAAAAGGTTTTCTCTATAAAACATTCAGTTAAGTTGCTGTGTTGTCTCAGAAATCAACATTGGACTGAAGAGGGTCCTTCAGTGACACAACCAGCATTAGCATGAATCCCATCATGTTCTCATATTTCCCTTGTTCCTACCACAGACAGGAATATCACCACAAAGGGAAGAGGAATGTGCCTTTAAATTACTCTGTATGCAGCCCTCCTGATCTTGTCCAGGAAAAAATGTGTCAATCATTAGATTCTATTTGATCCAAGAGGCCTTTCAGTTAATCAGGAGCAAACCTGTCTTTAAGAGCGCTGGGGTGTTGCAAATAAACTACCCAAAAAAATATGCTACAGAAAAATCAGCAACAAGTTTAGGAAAAGTTATTAACTGCAATTTAGCCAAGAAGACACAAGTACTGTATCTGTACCCATGTTTTCAGCACTGATGCAGATTTTATTTTAATGTCATATTGTCCACAGGGAATGGTGTTATCATTGGGCAAGTTGATTTTAAATAGAAAAAACCATCAAGATGATAAAGAGAAAATAAATTTTCTTTCCATCTCCCATTGCAGAAAAGATTAGGAATTGTAGAATTTGGAGGTATTTTGCTTTAGAACAGGGAAATCTGTGCATGTTCTTCTGAGGAGTGCAGTGAGTTTGCATCGTGCTGTGATCTAACGTAGCAAACTGTGATCCCTCAGAGCTGATGCCACAGGACCTTCCCTGATTTCTGTTTTGCAGATAAGATGTTCCCCTCCTGATCCACTAGCACTGCCTAATCCCCTGGATACAGCTTGAGCTGAGTGAACTGCCAACAATTACAGGTAACTGGTGACCAACAGGCACCACAATAAGGATAAAATCAAATGCACTGGTCAACACACTGCAGTTTGATATTTTTTGTTGTCGCTCAATCCAATTAATCAGGAACTATTTCTTAATGAATGGACTGCCAAACTGCTGTGATTATACTCTTTGAAGTAAAAGTAGGTCTCAATCTGCCTATTTTATTTTTATTTTTGCCTTTTCCTTAAATCAGCAAATCCTCTACATAGCCTCTTGCTGATTTTAAGAGGCATATGGTTCTTAATCCAGCGGTGTATGAATTATGGCAGTAAATGGCTTTGAAAGTGCCTCGAAAGCAAAAATATGGAAATTTCCCCCCCAAGAGACCAGGACGAGCAGTCATTATTTTTGCAATTGCAGAGAACACTGCCTAAGTGTTCCAAGACTCTGAGTGTGTAATTGTTTGTCTCTTTCTTGCTTTGAAGTGTTTTTTGGGGTTTTTTTGTGGGTTTTTTGTGGTTTTTTTGTTTTTTTTTTTTAAGAGCAAAATCTCAGACACACTCAAGGACAGCTTCCACAGCTTGGTCAAGAACACCAGTGTATCTACATATTCACTAAGTCATAAATCTTCTATACTTTGGCTATGCATATATGAGACATGACCCTTATTTCTCCCTCGTGGTCGCAGTCTGAGAAACAATAGAGGTCCACTAAAGCACACAGCTTCCCTCTCAGGTAATATTTCATATGTAGCTCTTTACAGCCACCAACACATCAAGGTATCTGAGCTGCAATCTGGGAGGGGAGTTTAACCATAATTGTCTTAAATTGTTTAATTTGGATAAAATGAGCAAGAAAATTCCCTCAGCTATTTGTTAGTATAATAATGTCATCTATATGTTCCTTGCCTCGTGGTATTCTGCTTTGTAAAGGGGAATGAACTATCGTCTGAATCCTTTGGATATTTGGTTCGATCTGTCTGTCAAACATTAATTAGTTTCATAGCAATCTCTCACTGCTGTCTTGTGGAAAGACAGCAAGACTGAAAAATAAGCCAGGATGACAAAGGGAGAGCTTGACTTGCTTCTGACCAAAGAAATCTGTCATTAAGAAAAGGTTCAGAACTCAGATCTGAGGCTCCTTTGCCTGCCTTGTGGGAGTACAGATGACTGGATTAAAACATTAATGTGTTATTATACACCAAATTGTCTCCTCAAAGAATGGTCTATTTGCTCATTTATTTCTATGTACAAAACAACTGGAGAGAGGGAGATTTCCAGGGCAGGAACTCAACCATGCGACTCCCACTAATGACAGTGGCTGCTAGGCAGCCAAAACCTCGAACGAGGCTTCCAAATTAACCTTAAAATAACATTACTGAGGCCTCAGTAGCAGCTCTGCAGTTAAATCCATATTAAAATTTGCACTTGGAGCATCACTAATGTCCCAGGATTTCCTATTCAAATTGCTTTGCATCACCTCCCTATTTTACATGCCGAGGTCTAATTCTCTCCTTTGGAGCAGCATCCTTTAACATGGGTACAAAGCACATTTGCAGCACCAGCAGAAAAGCGCTGCTGCCGAGCACAGAGTCATGTCTTAACTCTCCAGGAGACAAGGGAATTTGCCCACGTGTATTTAAATATATTAACTTTTGCTCAAAAAGAAATTTAACCTGTTCCATTAAAAAATCTGGAGCCGTTATGTAATTTTTCCACACACTTGGTGACTCCTTCCTTCTATACCTTATCCCTCATAGTTCCTAAGCCTCTGTAAGTAAAGTAGTTTTATTTACATTGCTAAGTTGAGACACTGGAGTTTTTAAAATGTTGATTGACAGGTGGATTTTACATGGAAAATATGTATCAGGCTTACAGCACTACAATACTACTTTGTAGAAGTAGGCATGGTGATCAATTCCTAGTTTATTTTAAAAAATACATTAAAAAACGGAGCAGGGAAAAAAAAGGAGAGGGACTAAACTAATCAAGGCTTTTTTGAAACATTTCATCCCCAGAGTGTTTTAAAGGACAAGTAGCAAGACCAGGACTCTCTCAAAGAGACCATAAATATCTACAGGAGTTTTGAAATGCTCCTTAAAGGGTGCTTGCTGTCCTGAATTCCTGTATAAGTATCCCTCATTCTCTGACATAATCCTGCAATGAATCCCACAAGACTTTGTGCTTAACCTCAATGACAGTGAGATCATTAAAAGTGAGGTTTCACTCAAGTATGAAGAATACGCCAGATTCCTTGCGTAGTTTTTATAGGATCTTATTCTCGCTCCAACAATTTCAACAGTAGTTTCTCAGACCCCTGGTAGATCCTAAAGAGACTTTTGAAGGCAGCTTGCAGTAATGCAGCCACACCAACAACTCTGAGTGCTATTTACTGACACATTTAGCTCACCACAAAACTGAGACCAAACTACTGGGGAAGAGCTTCGCTGTTGGGAGAAGGCATTAGCCTTTCCCTCAAAATATTCCAGATGCTCTGTCACTCTGAACCCTAAATCAGGCTGGGGTGGCAGAGGCATTGAGTGTTTTTGAGATGGTTTTTTGAATTATGTCATGGGGGAAAAGAAATCCTTCACTTGATTTATTTACAGTGTCTCTTCCTTGAAGGAAATTCAAATATCATGCATTAGGAAAAAAATCCCAGGCAACTGCATCACAGTTAGAATTTTAAAGGCTATGTTAAAGAGAGATTTCTAAATCCATGCACTTCTGAACTCAGTGCTCACACCACAGCATCCCCTGGGCCAAAATACGTTGGGCCCATTTCACAGAGTCACCTTCTGCTATTGCAACCCCATGAGGTGCTGTAGGAAAACCAGGACTGTGGGAAAGGCCAGCCACAGCTCTTTCCAAATCTCCAGCAGATTGTTTTCTGGTCTGGGTAAAGACATTTTCAATTCCATCCAAACTGGTTCACACATTTTCTTAATAAGAACTTGTGTCAAAACGTTTCAGTTGTCAGAATATTCACCTCTGAGCCTGAGCTTGTAAGTACAAGTCCACACATTAGTTTACCCATCAATATCCTGTCTGTATTTTTGTCTGTGCATTCCTAAAGTGCCCATCACCCTGATGCAGAGGTGCCAGTGCAAATTCTCACCCCGTGTTAGTTTGACAGCGCTGTCATCAAAGCTGGCTGTGCTTCAACTGAAATGCAAACCCATGGCTACTCCTGTCCAGCTCTGGGAGCTACTCTGGAAGTTTGTGTCTCCATGACAAGAGAAGTAACAGGTCTAGTCCCATGCCCAGGTCACCATTCCCTTCTACAATAAAACAGGTTGTAAATCCCAAAGCTGAACAAAATCCTCATCATTGGGGGAACTGGAAGATGGTTCATGTGCAAAACTCACTGTCAAGGTTTTAGGAATATGTTTAGGTATGAAGAAAACAACCTATATAAACAAAACCTATTCTATTCTTTATCCTACACAAACCCTAGGCAAGGAGCAAATCATCTTCCCAGAAAAAACAATCCTTGTGTTCAGACAGCAACTAGAAGAGATATAAAAGAGCAGCTCCTATAGCACCAGCACCACTTGAATGGCTGAATGCAGAATTAAAAACAGGCTTTGTTTCCAGGGGCAGACAGTAGTCTCATGTGAAGATATTGGCTGTCTCTCACCAAAAATGACAGGCATTTTGGTAAGGCTTTTCTTAACAGATGGCAAAACTTAGGTCCTACTGATTGATTCAGGATCTGGAGGCACTCAGCACACAGCAGGATCAGGCCCAAACACGGGGCTGAACACCAGGTTTCATCCACGTTATTAAGAAAAGTTATTGGTGTGAAAAGGGTGTTCAGGCACTAAGCATCAGATTCAGGGAAAAAAAAAAGACCACCAAACCTTTGCAGCGTATTGTGATGTTTTCTTTTGTATACCGTATCAATGACTGTGTGGTGTGCTCCCTGAAAATCCAGCTCTTCGTAATTGTCAGGGAACTTCATTCTGAGTGCAGGCTCTACTGGAAATTAATTGCTTCAGTGCAATCTGAACCACATCATAAATGTCATGTAGAAGTTGCAGGGAGTGAGGAGGCAATGACAGCTCTATCCGCACTGTTTCATTTAAAGGTGGGTAAAACACACTGCGACAGAAGTGCTCTTCATCAATAATTTAGTCCGCAGTGTAAAGCCAAGCCTTGCCAAAGATGCCAGGGGAGCAGCTACCTCCCTGGTTTTAATGACACCAGCAGGGAGGGGTTGAGGGGCCAGCTCAAATCAACATTCATTGCACATCTGGGCACGTCGGCAGATGAAGATATCTAGGACTGAGCTGACAGGACAAAGGGTTGAAAAAAGAAGTGTAACCTAGAAAACCTTTACTTTGAATTCTTTGTATAAATTCAAGGGGGATGACAGTTCCTAAGGTCATCTTACATAATAAAACTACAGTGATCTACATAGAGAATTTTAACTCTTTCCAACACATAATCAAAGCAACCGCAAGTTAAGTTTATATTATTCACTTTATGAATGTAAAATGCAGAATCCTTAATTCTCTGAAAAGGACTGTTTTAATGAGCAGAATGTTAGCATTTATATACCTGACTTCATTGCAATAATCCTAATTATAGTAGCATGGAAGCCCCACTGTACTGGAGGGTCACTGAAGTTCCTATTATAATCCTTATCTTAGGGGAGTTTAATGTCTTTGCCGTTTCCCAGTGCATCAGCTGAAACTTGCCATGCAGGCTAGCACTGGTTTACTCCTTCAAATTATTGTTTTACAGCAGTTTCGTTTGGTTCTTAAACAGCTTCTGCTTGCCAAAAATCTGAGTTTTTACTGTGTTTATGACAGTCTCCACACAAAAGCCTATCCATTTGCTCTGAGGAGAATATGACATTCAGGTGCAAGGAGATGGATCCATCTCCGTACCAAACTCCGTATCCTCACCCTGGGAGGTTACAAAGCCACGTAGTTACAACATGGTTGAAGCTATCCCGACTTGCGGGGTTCTGGCAAAGCTTTCAGGCACTAATCTGACATTCCAAGCTATACATTGGATGCCTGTGCTTTGGCTGAGGGTCGACAACTCATGTCATCCAAGTGCAAAGCTGCCACCTCAATCCAGAGAACAAATTCCTTTTGTCCGGACAAGAGCAGATACAAAAACCAACCACTTCCACCTCTAGTGTAGTCCATCAAATGTTACCTCTGCAATAGTAATAATCCCCATTGCTGGCAAGTTCAGACTAAATTATTTAACATCACAGTACCTGGAGCTATAGCTGAAGGCTATTGAAAGCATAGAACTGTATTTTCGTTATCCAATAAAACTATGGAGTTAATTCTTTTCTGCTTAATTTTGGATGAAATATTAGGTGCTTTCCATGATCTTTAAAGTCATCTAGACCACACCAGAGCTGTGCGTACAGCATAAGCTTCATCTGTGACAACTTCATTGAGGACTACTGCAGGTTCTGCTCCCAGTGGGGGTCATATGTGAAGGTGACAAACAAAGGAGTCTGGGGAATACAGGAGGTGGCATCTCTTCTGATTGCATCTGACATTTCCCTTTCATTTTCCTAGCCATCCGAAGGTACAGAGTGAGTAATCCAGTTGTTAATAATAATGTTAAAATGCTAATGGCACCAGGAAAGCCCTCTGAAAGTACTGCAGAAGAGGTATAACATTTACATTCTGGAGAAGTTAAACACTACATGTAGACAGATCCTCACTGGCTCAGGTGATGATTTCCAAGAGGGAACAAGAGTAGGTCATAATAATTATATTTGGTGTCTGTGAGTAGAAAAAACCTTCTTATGTCCATCCTCAGGAAGGAAGACACTTTTGCTTATTCTGCTCTGCTGTGTCTCCACTGGAGGCTGGCTTTTCCCCAGGGAAGGTGCAGTGATGCTGGATGCACTTGGAATAGCATCAGAAGATGAAAGTGAACTCTGAGATGACAGCAATACTTTCCCCTCCACACAGCATCAGAGCCTCTGGCCACTGCAAGCTGCCAAACCAACTCCCTTATTATCACAGTGTGCCCTGCACTGAATGTCACTAAGGAAAACCCATCCTTCCACACTCTGTTACTTGTCCCCCAGCACCAGGAGAACACATGCATGATGTTACATGTTCAGTGGTTCTCACTATCACTGTTTATGCTGGTGGATTAAAAAGAAAGGTGACCATTATCTGAAAATCAGACCAGGAATATGGTGAGCTCTCTAAAAGCTTCCAAATTATGTTCTTCACTATAAATATGAGACTTACCAGAAAGGTAAGCCTATTCCAGTGTTGTTTCTTTGCTTGGTGCCTCATTTTTGGGAAGAAGCCTGAATTTTAAAACTAAAATT
Organism: Pycnonotus jocosus; assembly: GCA_013400435.1. Lineage (NCBI taxonomy): Eukaryota > Metazoa > Chordata > Aves > Passeriformes > Pycnonotidae > Pycnonotus > Pycnonotus jocosus. The sequence continues at coordinate 1,015,657 of VWYP01009710.1, read as the reverse complement.
TAAGCTCTGCTTCTTTCCCTGCTGAATTGCAGAAAACTAGGAGTCCTAATTATAATAAACTCTGATAATAATAGAATCCCACATTACTAATGTGCACTCAGAGAGATTCAAATGAGAGTGTGCATGTGTACAGGGAAAGGATAAGCATAAAGCCATGAGCAGCAGACTTTTCTTTCTAAGTGCCAGGCTAAGCAGAGCCATTTAACAAACATGGGAACCAGAAGAATGGAATTTCAGAGAAGAGTGATCCACAAACACAGCTCTGAGGTGTGTTTTTAAGGACAGGCTCTGTCCCACCGTGCCCCCATACACATTTACACAGCATGTGAGTGAGGTGTGAGGGCACAGAGTTGTGTGAGCAGCTCCTCAAGAGGCAAAGCAGCAGAGGTTCAGGACCCCTTAACTGCAGCAGTCAAGTGCATTAACTTGTTTAATTTTACCCAGCGATTGCCAGACTCCCAGCTGGTGCAGCCTGGCACAGCTCCATGGATTTCAGCAGAGCTACTACAACTGACATGAGCTGGGGATCTGGCCCAGTTTCTCAATTTGTCAGAGCTGGCCATTCTTAGGGCACTCTCCTGTCCTATGCAAATTGTCATCGTGAGCTTCACAAGCTGCAGAGTTGTGACAATCCACACCAGCTACCCTTCTGCATCTTCACTCTCCTTCTTATGTCCACTGCAGGATTCCTCCAGGATGAACATCCCAGCAGTGAGAGCTGAACCCTGCAATGAGACAATGAACAAAGCAATTTGGTTACACCAGAATTTCCAACTTTGGAAATGAAAAGAGTTGGAAAAAACTCCAGGTTTAGAAAAAGAAAGGGTTTGTCTGGGACAGAGTTAATTTTCATCCTGGTAGCTGGTGCAATGCTGTGGTTTGGATTTAGGATGAGAATGACATTGATAGCACAGGGATGTTTTAGTTATTGCTGAGCAGTTCTTACCTTCAGTCAAGGACTGATGAGTTCCCCATGCTCTGGCAGTGAGGAGCTGCACAAGGAGCTGTGAGGGAGCATGGCCGGGACAGCTGACCTGGCCAGAGGGATATTCCATGCCCTGGGATAACAGGGACAGTGGATAAACTGGAGGAAAACTGGAGGGAAAGCTGGTCAGGGGCTCCAAAACATTCTTGGCATCACTTGCTTTGTATATTTTCCCCCCTTCTTTTTCTGTCCTATTAAACCATCTTTACCTCAACCTGCATATTTTACTCTTTTTTTCTTCCTGATCCTCTCTCTCATCACACTGAAAGGAGGGAGTGAGAGAGTGGCTGTGATGTTTTGCTGTCTGCAGGGTTAAACCACAACAAAGGGTTGCAAGATAGTAAATATCTAACAAAAGAGCCTATCCCAGTAAAAGTGACACTGCAAACAGCTAAAGCACTGAAAACAGTTATTTTATATGGCATGAAAATCAGCAATTTTACAAAGAAATGACCATGAAATACATAATAGTGCTACTTCTAAAAAAAATAAATTAAGAAAAGAGGGAGAAAAAAACTATATCAAAGTCTGCATTCTCCTCCCAAGCAAATGCCCATCATGCAGCCCAATAGGCTTAATCTGCCATAAAGCCAAATACTTCCCAGAGGAGGTGATCGTTAGTTTGAACATTAATTTCCCTTCCCCTCTTCTTGTGTATCCATTAGGTGGAATAACAAGAAATGTTCATGGCCATAAGGTGTGTTTGATGGCAAGGAGTAAAAGAAAATGTGCAATTAAAAGATGTAAATGATAAACTGCACAACTCTGCTGGCTTGACCAATATGTGGGACTTCTGGGAGATGCAGGTTTTGTTCTCCCATGTTGAGGTCAATGAACTGCAGAGACCGAAGGATGGCAAAAGTTGGAGGGGAAGAGAGAAATTATTAATGCTGCATCTTTTCCTTGCTCACTTAGATTTGCAGAACGTGTTTCTTGAATGAGTTTGAAGCCCAACGTATAAAAAGCTGACTATTTATATATTTGATTCTTTAAAAGCAATTAGGAATACAAAGCAGATGGTACAGCATTGTAGATTTCCCTTTTCATATTGCTTAAGCACTAGAGATCAATAAGTCTAATATAAACAGATGATTTCCATAGCAGGGTTTATAATTAGCTGGCACTGAATGTGTCCAAACTCTAAAATAATTAGCAGAAGCATGTGGCACACCATTAAAACCTTGTGGCTTGTCTGCATTTACATTTATAATTATTAAAGTTAATTATGATGCTTGTGGTGTGGTTCCAAGCTCCTTTACAACTTAGATTAAATATTTTTTCAGTCCTACTTTTTCTTTCAGCCCACCAAATGCCAGCACTTTCAACAAACCCCATTTCATCAAAAATAAAAAATGGAGGTTATTTTTATAGGAATGACCTGAATATTTTCCTAACACTTTTATTTTTCTAAAGGGACGTGACACAGGATTTGAGTAACTCAGCATTTTGGCAAGAAAAAATCCTGATTAGACATAATAATTTTAAGGTTGCCTAAGAAAATCTTTATACTTAAGCCTGATACACTGTTTTAAATAAAATTCAAACAAAGAGAAACCATCTAGTAATCAGAACATTTCAATGACATTCAAGGCGTTACACTAAAGTAAATCTCAATTTTATGTGTCCTGAACCCGGGCAAATCACTGTGAAAAAGGCAGCATGACTGGGTGTAAACATCATATATTGGGCAAGGACTTTTGAAGGTTCAATTTGGTTTACACATCTCTTCCCACAACCTAGGCTACAGAAAGCTCAGTCAATCTACTTGGTCACTCATGAAAATAATTTTCCTTAACATTTCTCAGTAAGACGTTTTGTGACACATCCAGTACCCCAAAGAAGTTACACTGTTTGCACAATGTATTTTCTCAATTATTAATTTCCCTGGATTTTTCCTTCCTTTAGTGTAAACAAAGCAGAACATGCTGCCACACATGGCCGAGCAAAATAGGATGGATGCCCTGAGGAGAGGTGACCCTGTGGGACTTGATGCTTCTGCAGGACACACCCTGTGATTCAGGGCCATCACTGTACCGGGCAGGCAAGTAAAAATTGATTTAATTTACTAAATCTCCTCATCCTGTAGGATTAGGGGAGCATGACTGTGGGGAGCAGCAACCCTTCCATCGCATATCAATGTGCCACTGTGAAATTCCTAAAATTTCTGCAGCCAGCTCCCCCCTGAAAACCATGCAGTGACACTGACACCTTCTCTGCTCTCCCTGCAAGTGCAACCACCATGGGGACAGGCACACAGGGAATGGTTCGGGCAGCAGAAAATGCCACAAGAACTAAACGAGTGGGAATCGTTCCCACACACCATTCCCAGAGAGAGCAAAACCTAAATCTTTGCATACAACTGCTTTTGATCAGCTGCTGGAGGTTACTGGATGCAGCAGATACCTGAGAACAGTGCACAGCTCTCTACCTCAACAGTGCTAGGTTTAATCCTGGTTGGGTTTTTTTTTCAATAAAAGGAAATAAAATGTTAAAGGCCTCCGTGAGGATTAAGATTAGATTTTACAGAAACAGAGCCTTGCACCTCCCAAGTGGTAAGGATTTCATAGGCACAAGTACTTGCATTTCTGAGATCACTGTGTCTACTCAATTTCTGCTGCAGAGAAACCTCCCCCCCCCACACACCTTCTAATGCATTTCTGTTCTTCATATAACATGTCCATCATGAACTTCTTGGCCCTCATTCTTGTTTCCCCTGGCTCAGGCCAGACCTGGAGATGTCTGGAATGTGACAAGGCAGTATTAGCCTGCCAACAATATTCTGTTAGCAAATTTATTTTCTTCTCCTAGACTGATGATAAAAATGTCATGGTGTGATGCTTTAGCAGGCCCAAGAGCTGCCCACCTACAGCTGCAGGGCTTGAAGAGAGCTCGGAGCCAAGAACGCCATAAGGAGAGCAGACAGCAACTCCACCAACTTTGCTCCTTCTGCATTGGTTATTCTCCTGCTAAATGATGCAATGTGACCCCCTCAGGGATTCCAAGTCTGATCATGTTTTTCTCACTATTTTTTCTTCCCTACTTCCTCCTTCTCCTTGACTAAAGCAGCCCAAACTGCTGAATTTTTCATGAAAGAGATAATATCATTGTACATAAGATAATGGCATTCAAATACATCCATCTGCTTGTTAGCTCTGACTACATCGATTGTGTTTCTTCTGAAAGAATATTTACCAAAAGAGTGGGGGTGGGGGGGGAAGGAAAGGAGAAAAAGGTTCTCTTTTGTGGCATAAAATACGCATATTTTCATAACTGAAATACAAAATCCCTTTTACATACTTTAGATAAGCGAACAAAATCAACTGAGAAATTAAGAAAAGCACCCTTGAGGTCTTGCCAGGACAAAAGTATTTCCTCCTTCCAATATTTCATTAAAAATCTAGACAGGTTTTACACTAAAACACTGTCGATTTTTTTTTCCTTTCAGTAAACAGTATCTTGTTTCAGAGGTGAAATACTGCATGACAATGATTGGAATTTTTACTAGCCTAAAAGTTTTCAAATGTGGTCTAGAGGATTACACCTAAGGCATCCAGTCTATCTCACCTTCCCATAAAAACTGCCCAATCTAAAGTAATTCAATTTGTCATTTTATTCCTTTTTTTGGCTATTCCAGCAACACAGAGAAAGACCGTAAAATATGTGATATCCAATTACTGAAAATGTGATGAAAAATTACTCTCAAAAGTAGGACAAATGAATATATTTACTGGATTTCAGATGCTCTAGATAAAAAGGATAGTGAGATAAAAACTGCCTATCAATTTTACACACACTGAACTGCTTCCACTTCATTTCCTATAGGTCGTGTACAACCAGCCCGGCTTTTGAAGTTTCATTTTCGCAAACAATATATTCTAATTGGCTTGTTTACATTTATTACTGCCACATCCTAAACTCTGAGATGCGCTTTGTGCTCTTCCTTTGACCTGTTTAGTGCGGCAGCTCCCCTGGAGCTCCTGCCACCTTGGCTGGGATTTGAATAACTCCTGTTTAAAGAACAACTGCTGAACCAAAGACTGCCTTTCTCCCACTGCCTTGAGCACATTTCAGTGCTTGCTACTGAAATGGCAAACACGGCAATTAAATGGAAATGACAGCAGTTGATCTGATTATTTCCTTCCCTCCAATCTCCTTTTTATTATAAGTTTGCATATTAAAGAAGTAGGAGGGAACATTTGTCCCTTTGTTTGCTGGAGAGGAGGCCTGTGCACAGTGGGTCTCTTGCAGAGAGATCTCTGGAATGGGGCAAATGGGAAGAAATCCTGATCCACACAGAACTTCCACATTGCAGAGCCTCCAGCCCACTCCCCTGCGTGCTTCGCTCCGGAATCCCAGGAGTCAATGATGGCAGCTCTCCATTCCCCATGAACTTCCCATACCTTCTTAGAGAGCTGTGGAAGGAAAAATGAATTCTCCTGAAGCCAGGCTTAATCACTTGCAGTGTTTCCAGAATGGAAGCTGAGCTTCTGCCTTCTCTTTTTGGCCATCTCTTAGTGGCATCATCTAGTGGCTGCCTGCTCTTTTTGAGCTTCTTTAGCATCACACAAGGGTTCCTTCTCTTTCAGCCCAATTTGCTCTCTCCTGATTTCCACTCCATTAGAGCAGAGCTACACCTGCCTGAATCCTAGAATCCCACAGGCTGGACAGAGGGTAGCACCACCAGTACCCAGTATTGTCTCCAACATCATTCTCCCTGATGGTTTCCTGAAGTGGAACTTCATCACCCCTTGGACACGGAGAGAACAATGCCTAAATGTTCCTCAGCGACAGTTTGGTTTATTTCAGAACTGAATTTAGTACAAGCACATCTAAAGAGACTGCAATTTAATCACAGATGTTCAACAAGGGCAAAATTATTCATAAGTTTGGAGTTGTGAATTATTTTTCAGCTCCATTGACCAACATGTCTCACTTTACACTGTAGTACTCCATATTAATAGCTGATGCTGAGTTTCCCAAATGATGGCATCTGTGTGGCAACCAGGGAGCGATTTTTCCTGGACAAATGCCTCTCCTTTTCCTGACTTCTGATCTGCTGCCTGTCGTAAGTTTACTGTGCAACATAGACTGTGGGATCTTTGTGTCCTAAATACAGAGGACATGTCCAGTCCAGCAAAATAATGCTATTAGAATAATAATTGCTTCAATGCTGTTTGTGCAATCTCTTTGCAAAATCTTGTTATTTGTGATTCTTATCCTGCAACTTGATATGCATAATAGCTTGAAGGTGCTGGTGATGGAATTTTTCCAGCTCTTTGATGTGCCAGCAATGACTTGTCCATGTTTCACAGGCACAGACTAATGTGGAAATTACTATGGCAAAATAAACACTAAGTCTGGTATTCTGTGGGATACCATGCATGTGTCAATTTATGATCCAATCTCACATGCAAAACGTATTTTTTATTCTGCACATGATTTCTTAGACATCTGATAGTCTCTTAAAAATAAATTAAATCCATTACCCACACTAATATGCCAATTCTATATCTTGCAGATGCTTTTCCAGCTCTGGACTAGTGCACAACCTTGCTTTTCTTCTGACTGACAATAAATCTGTGGACTTCAACTGCCACAGCAAATTTGTTGGTCGTGAACTAGAGGTCTTCTATAGTGTGTGCAACGAAAGCACAACCACCTGCGCAGAGGAGTTCACATATAACCTTCTCCTTCAGTGCTGTGGAGGCCTTCAATCTGCTCAGGTTAAAGAGCTTGCCAGATGTTCAAAATTTAATAAATATTCCTGGCATCATGTCTCTAGTGGCATCATCAATCATTACTACAAAGAACAGTCCAAAGAACAGCCTGTGCCAAAATATACCTTTGCTTGACTCCTTTTGCTATTACAAATGGATCCAACAGAGTGCCAGCCCCAGCCTCTATCCAGCACACCATTGTGCAGATGACGGATAATTTCACAAACTTTTCTGGACATCCAGGAGTTGGGAAATATTGCCAATAATTTTCACAGAGTTGGAAGTCGGAGAGCATCAAAAGCTCTGCTAAGGTCAATGGAGACTTGTTACATGGGCATGTGTTTTGCTCTGTGTGTTTTTTATTGAAAACAGCTAACATCATATCCTAGCCCCCTCTTGGATAATGGGCATTGCCCTAATATCTGGAACTCTTGGATCATATTCACTCAGCATTTGTCCTTTTCCTGAAATTGGAATTGCTATAGAAACACCTTTATTTGTATACCAGAGTGCTGGAAGACAAAGGGGTATTTGACATTCACAGCCTAAGGGTGTGTAGCTTAGGCATGTGAAGATGATGATATGCATCTGTTCCCAGAGGAATTAGGGTTCCCAAATTCTTACACATTGTTTTTTGAAAATTTCCATTTTAAATATTATTTATCTACATTGCTCCTTATATTTATTTAAAGTCAATTTTTCTGTCTTATAAAAGGACTGAACACAACTGTAAGGAGATTAGAACAGCTGAGTGAGGCTTTGCTGAGATACATTTTGGTCTTTTTACACAGAATTTAGGATACTTGGTTTTTCCAAAGTACATGGAGTGACTGACCATGGCTTTACAGTACTTAACACCTTAATTCCCTACACCGTTTTCTCCTCAATTTGATAATCTCCCTCCTATTGAGATCATTATATGGACTATTTTTAGTTTCTTAAGGATTCCTGTCCCACTTTCAACACAAGTATAAAACTGAAAAAATCAACAAGAATTATGTTTAACAAACACAGGAGGAGAAAGGGAGTTGTCTTCTGCTCCATGACAAAGATATCCAATGGAAGATTTGGTTTAGTGGAAGCAGAAGTAAAATGAGCACTTTCAGCAGTTCAGAATCGTCAGACACATCTCTTCATGTTTCTCTGTCCCCAGTTACAATCAAGAATTCTTTAAATAGGAGTAAAAAGGCCTGAACTACTTATGTGCTTGACCGCTTTTGCCTCACATCACTATGCATTAGCAAGTACCCAGTAAAGTCAAAAAGCCAACATTTAAGTTACCCTTTAACCTCCTGTGCAAGAACAAAAGTGCTGCACCTTTCCACAGGTAGGTTTTCCCAAAAGCAAAAGGACATGGAGCTTCTCACCCTGCTGCCAAATTATTGTCTCAAAAATCTTTAAAAATCCTACTTGGGAAGCACTGGGCCACTGTGCGCTGCTCAAGGTCTTAGACTGGGCTTTAGCCACATCCCCAGGGCTGACGAAGGAGTCCCATGAGTAAAACCAATATGTCTAGGCCTCCACAAAGAGTGGAGCTTCAGTTTTAACTGGGGGTGCTGAAACCTGTCTGTAGGGCAGAGCCAGCACCAAGAAAATATTCAAATCGCTGTGTTTTGATGTATCCAAAGTACATAAAGGCAAGTTGTGCATCAGAGAGAGGGATCAAGTCTTTCTTGGAATGGAGAGAGGACAGGTTCATGTCTGAAGAGAGTTCTGTCTTACAGGCTGGTGTCTTTCCCCATCTCATTTATGTCATAAAATTATGTTACCTGTTTTTAATTTGTTTGTGCATCTACTCGTTCATACCGAGAATTCATACTTGGCCACTGCTGATTGTATGGACAGTTGGTCTGCATAGACAAAATCTTTCCCTTATCCCAATTGGTAAAGGTGTGCTCTTCAGAGAGCTGCAGGATATTCTGTTGACAGGATTTGGTTTTCCTGGATGCCAGCCAGCCCGCTGACATCTTTCTTGACTAAAGGACAATTTGTTGATCAGGGCCTCAGTACTGTTTGGAAGATTTTGGTATGGGCAGCAGGTTAGGTCTGTATGTGCACGGTCAGCAGCACACAACCAGCAAGATTCACCTTCGTCATTACTTTGGTGGGGCTGAGCAAAGAAGTTGTCAACCTTCTGACAACCTTTAGGTTGTCTCAGACCCCCTGGGGTACAGATATTTGGCAAGTCTTTGCATTCCTGCAAATGCAAGTCCCCACCTGCAGCTGCCTCTGTGCTCCCAGCAGCTTCTGTGCACACCCTTGGAACCACGGGCAGGAGAGATGGACAGACCCGCTGACTATCCAAGGTAACATCTTCTGCAACTTCCATCAGTGATTTTGCACAAAAAATATTGTATCAAACAGTGGAGTTCTGGGCTTGCCTAGAGCACTGCTTTCACAAAAGTGTTCAGTATCATCCAAGGACTCAAAGGGGTGGATAATGCTCCACATCCTTTGGGTAATCTTTTCCAGTATTATTGTCAGTGTTAAACTAAAAATCAGTCTGGCCCACACAACGCAACAGATTTCCAAAGAGCAGGTTGTAGCCAACTGTAACTGGAGTTGATATATCATGCCATATTTGCCCAGCAGAATCTCAGATGGTTGCACAAGACAGATACTGAGTTTCTGCACATCAATCTGATCTTCGAAAGTCCACAGGTCCAGATAACACATTGACTTGGAAATAGAGACCCTCTCAACTGGCACTTCTGGATATTCTTTATAATGAAACTTTGTAATGCAATTTCCTTTTTCTGATTGTGTTTCTCAAACATCATTATTGCTGAGCATTGAGTTTGTTAAATGCTTACACCAAAAGCAGGGACAAGATTTCTTAGGAGATAAAAATGCTTCTTCTTTTAGTGCTTAATTAGAAATTAGCCATACTTTAAGGAAATGTAAATGACAGCTCTGGAATCCTGTGTCACACAAGAGGCAGGGAGCTGAATTAGCACATTAAGTGGGACAGCCCCGTTGCTCAAGAGTCAGGGACGCGTTAGAACACGGCACCGGAGAACGTAACTCACAGAGCAACCTCACCTTTGCATGGGAATGGACCTGAGCCAACATTACAGAGCTTGCCTGCCTAACATTAGAAACTCAGATTTTTACATAAGTGACCTAATTATAAGAGGTGTTATAAGGTAGGTGACTGAAAACATGGCCTCTTGAAAAATCTAGCACGAATTAATTGTAGTAATTCTACCTTTAAATTCTACCTCTTTACTCTCCATAACCACCATGCAAGCACAGAAGAATTTACCCTAAAACTTACTCCACAGGACACACTAAGCAGCAAAACCCAAACTATGTATTCCAGCCATGTGGCTGTTAGAGAGGAAATAATTCAGGGAGGAGAAGAGAGAGAATATAGAAAGGACATGGAAGAATATTAGCAAGATTTCCCTTAAAAGCTAAGTTCCTAAGAACTAACCACAGCTTTAAGGAAAGCTGGTACTTTGCCTCAAAAGAGAACTTTGGTGAACTAGACTGGATAAAATTATGGAGGTTATTATGCCTGTAGCCTCCTTGCTGTGCATTCTTCCACAGAAGTGCTCACACCCGCTGTGCATGGCCAAATAACATGAATTAAAAATGCTGCACAGCTACGAAGTTGGGTTTCAGATGAAAATACCTCAGAACTGGTAGGCTATTAACACTTCCAGATCTCCAGTGCTCCCAATCCCTGCATCTCTCCAGGCTGCTGATAATATAATGCAACCAGAAAAAAATTTTTTTTTAACTTCCAGGCACACCTGAAGCCAAGCTGGAATTGAGAGAATCTCCAGCCTCCAAAGGCGGAGTGATACCACCCAAACCTGATGTCTGGAGGAGGAAAAGGCCTAGAGCCATAATTCTCCTCACAGCCCCCAAAGCACAGCACATTGGCCCATCTGCCTTAGATATAAAGTACATGTTCCAAGCCTGTGTTTGCCATGACAGCCACAAAATCCCCAGTCATTTTGCAGGAGCCATTATCCTTGGGGATAATAAAATTCTGTAAGACAACAAACATAGGAGGTACCGATGCCAGGTCAGGAAAGAACTGTTTTATGGGGAGTTGTATATTACTTTTAGGACAGGGCTACTGGCAGCCAGTGCCCTAAATTATGTCTGGGAGACACGTGAAGTGAGACAAGTGGAATGGACAATAAATGCCAAGTGCCGCAGGCAAGGTTTATGGGGCCAGCAGTGGTTTAACATTTGGGCAAATGTCTTAGACATGCTAATTTTCTGCTTCTCCCTCTGACTGAAACGACCAATTAGGTGTAACCAACCCAGCCCAAACTGAACATATCAGGTATGGAATCCTCATGGAGTCACACTCCTGATCGATTCTGCGGGTAAAGGTTCCCAAAAACACCAAGTTACTCTGAATAACAAGTAAAGACAGGGAATTTGCAAACTACTCACAGACATTCTGTCAAGTAAATTAATTGCTCAGTTCTACTTTATTAGGAGACCTTTATGGTTGTGGGCAAGCCTGCCTTGCTAAAATCCTTTGATCACTCTTAATACTGGAAGTCCTCTTTTGTGAGGCTAACTTAATACTGTTGTATTCATGCAGCTTAATCTGAGTATGTGCTAAGTGCTTTGCCAGCTGAGGAGTTGCAGAGCATGGAGGAGAGATCATTCTAATTATTCAATTTTATTCCACTCAATAGGCTGGACTTCTTTGTTTACATGATAAATTTCTTAGCTGTCATTTTTTTTTCCTCCCAATTTTATGTATAATACTATGTTCTGTCATAGTGTTTTTCTGTTTCTCTTTATCAAAAATCACAGTCATCTCAAAAAAGCTGACCTTAAATCTTTCTGCTTCAAAATTAGCTGTTGCCTAAGCAATCACACATGCAGGTCAAAGTTTAAAGGCTGATCCTACATCCAGAGAATTCAATATCAAAAGTCTATGTGATACCAAAGAGAAAGAAACACAAATACAAGACTGTAACTTGCATTTTCAAATTAATCCAGTGCAACACAAATGTAAACAAACTAGTCTACACATTAAAAATGGAAAAGGAAAGAAGTGGGAAAAAAGGTAAGCCTTGATCTCCTCACAAGACACCATCCAATCCCAGCAGGCACAGAAAGGCTAAGTATTCGAGGGGAATCCTGGATCTAGTAAAGCAAATTTAAATAAAGATTTCACCGAGACCTCTCTTAGTGATTTCAATTTCTATTGCTTCAAAATGAATTGGAAAGATATTTTAGGAAAAACAATTGAAGGAGCAAAATGTTTCCTTCAGGAAAATTCGAGGGTCAGTCTTGCAGCTCTACTTTATTTGTGCCCCTCTTGAGATAAAAATCTCTTTGGGGTGTAAATTGCCTAGCACTCCCTGCATGTGTGATGTCCAAGGAGTGCTGGGAAGGGCTTGCAGTCTTAATGGAAGAAGAAAACATGTAGAAGTTAATTTTTATCCACATCACAAACTTCCTCTGTGCATTCTATGAAGTAATATGTACAAGCAGAAAGCAGAGAAGCGATTAAATGAATCAGTGTAAATATTTTAACCAGAATCAAGGTAACTCATACATCCCAAACAAGGAAGTTTCATCTTTGTTCAAATAAAATCTGAAATATTCTTTGTTATTCTCAGAAATACGATCAAATGAACCACAAGTGCCACATGTGGGTGATGAAGAGGGGCAGTGTCTAACTAAGGGGATAGCTGAGGTAATACAAATGATGGGAGCATTTTAAGTGCTTCTTTCTCAGGAGTCACAGTGACATTCCTGGCTTTTTTTTTTTTTTCAATAATTTTATCTTACCGGATTTGCTATTTTCCCTTCCTTCTACTAGCCCTAATCAATGCTGCAGGTCAGGTTGAAAGAATGGACAGCCCTAGAGCCACATACATTTAAACCACTTTGATGCAAATATTGATCCAGGAGGAGAGACATGTGGAGGTGCTACCTTTTTTTAATGGATGAGCTTCCCCCTCCTTCTCTTCCAGGTTTGCACTTCATGAGATAAAACAGAAGTGTCTGCCCAAGAGCAGGAATGAATACATGAATTAACAGATCCAAAGATAGACGAGGCTCAACGATAAATCCTGTTCAACCCAGAAAGCAAGATGCCATCTGCATGAAGTTCATTTCATGCACGGCCTTGCTTCCTTCAGCACTTCCATTTCTCCATTCACACTTGTGAGCCAGGGTGCTTTGGCAGCAACATGTGCAGTGGTGGGAGAGCAGTGGTGCTCCATGTCAGCATGAACGGGCTGCTGACACAGAGTCCACCACAGCCCCATGCTTAATTCCCATGTACACAAGCCTATCAAAGCTTTTTATTAGAACGCCACTGTCCACAGCTTATATTTAGAAACAGAGAGTGAGTCCAAGCTGCAATCCAAAGACAAGATCAAGGGGAGGAAAGAATTCTAAGGACTGCTTTGAAATTCAACACTAAAAAGATCTGACATTCTTCTATCTGTAGGCATTTTTAGGCTGGACTGAAAATAAAAAGAAAACCTGTTTGTACAGAGAAAGCTTGCCTGGCCCTGTGCCAAGACAGGAAGTCTATCAAAGCTGGGCAGTGTTTGAAGGCAACAGAATACTAGAACCAAAAAAAGAAAAGGGAGGTGTGAGGATGACAGAAACTAGAAGGAAAATACTTACTTCCACATTGACTTTTTTGCTGTTTTTCAGATGGCTGCACATGGTTGTTGATAACTACACCCCTCCCTGTTTATTCAACTCCAGTTTTCCCTGGGCATGGCCTGACTTCCAGGTGACTGCTGCACAACCGCAACGTGGACACGAGCATCTGGATCCACACATGGGGATGAATCAATCCACTTCTAAGCAGCACTACCTGATTCTCACAGGATAAATCAGGTTGGGTGGTGAACAGCATGTGTAGAGTAGTGTCCCTGTGAGTTTATCAGGGATATTAAGGCCTAAAGTTAATCCCCATGGGTCAGAGGTGGATCTGTCGTGTGGTGGAGAGCCATTCACCAGACACGTTCACAACACACACAGGCACACAATTATAGCAACTCAGGGAATGCTGGCTCTCAGCCTTTGACCTTGGAAGAACATTAATTCTTAACAGACATCATCTGTTTTTTAAACTTATTTAATATTTTTCCCCCCTTTTTTTTTATTTTTCCCTGAATTTCTGGCTATAATATATTCAGGTATAAATGGTGCTGTCATCTTGAGCTACAAAGTTAGAAAGTTATTACTTTTAATATGCCACTACCTTAGGCCTCTACTGTTATGTAAAAGAAAAATAACCTTGTGTGACAGTTTAACATTGATCGATGTGCCTGCCAAATGCAAAGAGATAAATAAGCAGGTGATGAATAAACAGCACTTCAAGTAAAGACATTACGCTGCATGCATAAAACGACGCCAGGCACCTAGGAGCTGTGGGTGGCCGAAGGTTGGCCATTTCATGCCCACTCACTAAAGCAGACTTAATCGCTTCCAATATTTTCTGTTAAAAAGCACGCTTAATGAGCCAATTTCACAAGCCCAGAGAAACTGATTATTATCTCCGAGTTCCAACTGAGTTGGTTGTTTTCCAAGAGCCGGTTTTTCCTTGACGGGATAAAAACCTTTTAGAAAAAAAAAATTAAAAAGAGAGAGGAGAGCAGCGAGCCCGCGAGGCGGGGAGGGAGCGGGTGGCACTAGATGGCAGCGTTGCTCCGCGGCCGGGCTGTGGCAGCGCTGCGGGAGCGGGGTTCTGCCGGCCGCCGTCCCCTCCCGGCACCGGGGATCCGCTGCCCGTGTTCTTGGGCCCGCGGCTGTGCCGCTCCCCGAGGCGGGGATTGGCTTTGGACTGACACAATCACAGACGCGGTTAGGCTGGAAAGGGCCTCGGAGAGCAGCGAGTCCAACCTGGGACCGATCGCCACCTGGTCACTGAGTGCCACGTCCAGACTTTCCTTGAACAGCTCCAGGGATGGGGACTCCATCACACCCCTGGCAGCCCATCCCAATGTCTTCCCACTGTTTATCACAGGCAAAGGAAGGCCAGCGTCCCCATGCAGGCTCGGGACGGCTGAGCAGCCTCCTTGGTCTCCTCGTAAAAGCCAGAGTTGCTTCGGGGCGGCAGAGATTTGACCATATCGCGAATTTTAGTTGAAGTGCTGCGGGCATTCTGCCTCTCGCAGTCCTCCTTTCCAAGGGCTTTGCGGAGGAGGACAAGCCGGAGCGGGTCCGGCAGGGAAGGGACTTTGCATTAGGGCACCCTGGGCACCAGGGCACCATCGCAAGGTGGTGGCGATGTGCCACCTCCAGCTGCAGAGCAACGTTGGGAAAGACACGCACGAACAAAAAAACCTCAGCCCAAAGCAAAGCACACAAAAAAACCCCTCCCCAGCCCGGCATTATTGTCACCAGCAGCAGTGAGTCAATCATCACCTAGGAAAGAAACCCCAGCAAACCAGACCTCGGCATATAATTAACTCATCTATCAAGGAAA
>VWYP01009710.1:989609-1000498 GCA_013400435.1 Pycnonotus jocosus | reverse complement strand
ACACCACACCGCAAAAAAAAAAACCAAAAAAAAAAAAAAAAAAAAAAAAAAAAAAAAAAAAAAAAAAAAAAAAAAAAAGGAACGGTTGTTGGGTTCTAAATCAGAAGCCAAGTTAATTATTTTTTATGAATATTCATAGGAAACTTGTACAATTTCCAAACTAGCCTTTCAATTACTAATCAGTTAACTAAATAACTGGTATGACTACTCAGGAAAACCTCGTTTTAAAAGTAAATAGACAAGGATGCTGACTTTTTTTTTTTTTTTTTTTTTTTTTTTTATGGGGGGTTTTTGGGGANNNNTTTTTTTTTTTTTAATGAGAGGATTGTCGGAAGCTGGATGGTGGAAATCCACCATTTCCATCATGGATGAAAAGCATGTTGAAGGATGCAAGAGACCTTGCAGACCAGATACCAAACCTGCCAGGTTCCAGGCAGTGGAAATGCCTTAAGGCATTCATCAAAAAATTAAAATGATGCAAGACTCTGTTGTGTGTTTCCCAAGTGTACAGAGCTAAGTGCTCTCACTGCCAAAGCACCAGCTCTTCCCAGGGAACGCTGAGTTCCTCACTTCATTCCATAGGTGCTGACCTATTAACTGCTGCACCTTCCATAAAATCCTAGGAACACATCCTGTTTGTCATCTTAAGTTTGTGACTCCTCTAGAAAGGCAACTGTGAGACAGATTGCAGACTGACACATCATGAGATGTTGAGATTTCAGCAGAAACTCACTTCTGCTGTGGACTTTAATAACCCCCTTCCTTACTCAAAAAGCTACATTAAAGGCCAGTGCCCAACTCTTCATTCTCCTTGTGATTTGCACAGAGCCTGAATAAGTCAGGGTACTTCTGCCAATATATGGCAGATTTATTTATTTGAGATTAAATCCTTGGAAGATAATTTGGATATCTAATATCTACTGAAATAGTTTGAAGTGCCTAAACACCTTTGAGGACTTGGGCCTTAGCAAGAAGGAACATTCTGCTAAAGAGAGTGTGCTGAGAGTATTTGGGTGATCAATGTTAGCCCTGTGAATTTAAGAGGTCTCCCCTGTATCTATCCAACTTAAATCAGATTTTGATTTGTTTCTGACCCAACCAAGAGACAGATTTGATGAAATAAGACTGGCAAAACTCACTTTAGGACAAAGGTTGATTTGATAATCATAATTGCATTTCTACTGTATCTATTTTCTTAAGTGTTAGCAGATTTATTAGACTTTTCCTGTATAACCTATGGCTGATTTGCAGCTTCCTTGGTAATTTCTCAGTAGGCAGTAGCAATTTCTTATATCTTCAGTAATGTCTTGAGTGTACATTTTTTATATTAATGATCTCACCAGGAGAAAAAGTGTACTGTGAATGCATGATGGCCATATGGAAAAGACAATGAAGTTTAGTAATTAAAACTGAAAAGGGAAAGAACTATGCAGTAATTAGAACACTGATTAATCAGCTGATAATTTTATCTTGATTAATGCTGCTGATTTTCCTCTTCTTATTGACCTAGGAAAGGTAGGTTTAGACCAATTAAATATAAATTATTCCCTTTTTTCACATTCCAGGCAGCTTCCAGTGTTCTAAGTCATACTACACTTAGGATGCAGCACTGAATTGCTCTTACTAAATTGGGCAGCTCAACAAAAGGTAAAATAAGGTTTATGTTCCAAACATGCTGATGCTTTTATGTAAAGCAGAATCGGACAGAATTGGTTATTTCACTATTATCTGGGGAATATTAAAATTGGATTAAATTACAGTATAAAAAATAGAAGACTTCTCCTGTTTTAAACCCATAACAGTAGGAAAACTAAAAGGATCCATTCATTTTATTGGGCCCAAGATATGGATGCATAATATAGTCCTGGAGCTTAAAGAAAAGGTTCTATATTAATGCTCAAATTTCCCTTCATGTGCAGAACTTTATTATTCAGGGGGGAAAAATGTTGCTGGTACCAATCTCACTCCAGTGCCTATTCACAGACCATAAACAACAACACCTATTCTTGCTTCCCCATGCACAGTGCAGGGATTAAAGCTGCTGATTTAAAATCCTGGAGCAGAGAAAGGAATGTATGTATAGTCTCATTCCCTTGCATTGACACGTGAATCAGAGTGTTTCCTGGTGGGAGACACAGCCACTCCACGAGCACAGATGCCCTGTGGATGTTAAAGATCCTGCTCCTTCTCAAAGATAAATATCTGGCAAGCACAGAAAAGCTCACAAGCAGGTGTCTTAATGCTGGAAATTCCAATGGAAAACGCTGCTTGCTAGGTGTGTGCTTTGGCTTGCTGTGGGGGGAAAGATTGCAGTACGTGGAAAACAAGCCCCTGCCCTCCTTGAGGGCTCTCCTGCCATCCCACTCACTCCAGTTTTTTCTATTTTGTGTACTGGAGCAGACTAAGATCAGCCAGAGTGTGGAAAGGTAAATCCACAAAGGAAATCTAACCCCACACTCCGGTGTGTTGCTTCTTGGCTGCTTTCTCTTAGCTGGATTTTCAGGGGGCAGAGCAAGTGTATAATGTATATACATTATACTGTGTATAATGCCAAAAAATCCTTTTAGGGAGCAAGAAGAACCCCACAGACCACGAGTTAAGGATTTCAGCTGACATAAAACTCTTCTTGATCCATCATCTGCACTATCATTCCGATGTCCTTATTGTGAAACAGAAGAACAGGTAGAATTAAATATCACAAAGAACTAATCTGATTGATTAACACTTCTTTGCTTTCCCTGCACTTTTAATAAAGTAAACCTTTTCCACTATTTGGGCAACATGAAACTAATTCTGCAAGCCAGTTTTAAAGTGTGTCTGACCACTCATAAAAATCACGTGGCTCTGTTTTCTCTTTTGGATGGAATTACTCTGCAGGCATAATGAAGTAATAAAAAAATAATGACCACGTAGTAGAAAATGTTTTGTTTGAACACAAATAACTTGTTAACAAGCACATACAAGTGTGCATAAGAAAAATGTATCTTCCTGAAGGAGAAGCAGCCGAGCAAAGAATAGGAAGAAACCAAAACAGCACTGGAGAGTTTTTGCATTATTAGATCAACCTGGTTTGTTCTTGTCTTTATTATCAATAGAAATGGCACTTCTGTGTCCTCTGGTCAGGGAACAAAATAAAGGATGCTCTAAGTTTGAACCAAATCAGGTGAGTGAAACTGGATGGATTAGCCATGGGATAGCAAATCATTGCGTCACAACTCCAACCCCAAATCTGGTTGACTGTACAATAAAAAGTGCTTATTTTTCTAACTCATTGCCTTTATGTTCACAATAATCCAAACTTTGCAAATTTTTAGGTATTCTACAAAGGCTAAGTGTGACATACTAATAGGTGAATCACGCACCATGAGAAATCTTACCCTGCAATATGTTTGTTCTAAACTTCCAGTTACCCCTTTCAGGGATCTAAATTCCATAGGCACAAAATGAAGAAATGAGGGAGGGTGGACATAAACCTAGGATGAATTTCCATAGCTAAACAAAGAAAAATAAATACCTCATTAATTCCATTTCCCATATGTCACCCTTTCTCCTGGCTACGCTTGGGCTGTTTTGCTCTGGTCCTAAGCTTTTGGGGAAAGGAATGTGCAATGCCAAATATAGGCTGGGCTTTTTTAGAAGGAGACAAAGGTTGATGTTTTCAAATCAAGGTGCCTTAAGTATACCTCTAAAAAGTGCATTGTCAGCTGTGGTGTGCCTTAAAAGTATCAATCATCTGCCAATTCTTGAGTATCTCAGAGTTCAGCATTTTTCAAACCTGGTTACTCCATCCAAGTATGTATTTTCCAGCAAAGTTTTAGGCATCAGAGTTTGAAGGGAGCTGGACTGTGTTTAACTAGCTGGAAGCACATCTAACTGGGAACGTGTCGTCTGTTCAACCACAGAAGCTGCAAAATAAAAGGAAGCCAAGAATCTGAGAAACAGTAACATAAATAATTTTCAACTACAACCATGCAACTGCTGTGAAATGAAAATTTTCATGAAAAAAAAGGTAGATCCAGAGATGCAAAGTAAGAATTCAGCTAAAAGTTAGGCAGAATCCATGAGAAGCAAACAGCACATTCCCACGCCTTATGATCCCATTTGTGCACGAACCACACAATAGAGGGAAGGAGACCCTTCACATATTCTTACTCATCAGAAAGTTTTTGTATGTGACTGAGGAGCAGAATATAATTATATATAATTAAGTATAACTAGTATCCTAGCTTTTAAGTACAACTATTTACTAGTAATATCACAAATTGCTAAGATTCTACCAGAAAAAGGGGAAAAAAATCAGTAACTAGACAGATTATGTCTGATAGTTTGAAAAAATGCACTCTGCACAGTGAAGTATTCATGTTTTTATTACTGTTTCCACAAATATTTTCAACAAAATGACTAAATATTGTAGAATTTTAATATAAACTGAGATTTCTAAAATTGATTATCAATGCTGTTTTATAACCTAGCACAGTAGCACCAACTTCATTTAACGGAAGCATGTTTCAGGATCAGAAATTAAAGGAACACCAAGCCATTCCTGTTTAAAATAGGTTTAAGTGCCTCAAAACCTAATCATATAGATATAGGCAAAGGGCTAAAAAATATAACAATTTCAGAAACGGGGAAGACGTAATTTACCAGGGCTGACACTTAATTTTAATTAATAATTGAGAAGTTGCCTGAAATTTCACAACATTGGTTCAGAAAAGTCAAAACATTTTATCTCAGTCTCAGGCAATGGTTTTGCTTTGGATAACATTCTAACTAATTTACACCACTGAGAAGCTCTTCGGTAAAGAGGCTGCTCAGGGGTTTCAGCACAATCCCCAGCAATAATAACATCACTGAGTTAAGAGCAAGAGGATGGAGCTGAACTTGATGGCAGGAGGCACTGGAACACAAGTCAGAGGTAAACTCCAAATTAACAAGGACCACAGCAAAATGAAGGGAGTGTAACAGATTGGAAGGGATGGATCAAAAAACCCACAGAAAAAACACCCGAAATGCTAAAAAGAAAGCTATTTAAAACTCAGAATGAATGGCAATAATTTCTCTATTAACAACACTGTACAAAAAGTAATCTTCTGATTTACCAAACCTGCAAGACAAATAGAAAGACAGAAGCAACCATACCAGAGTGTAATACAAAATTATTTTAAAAATCATCTCAACATGCAGTGTTAAGGTTGATGATACTCAATCAAAAACTTTATCAGAAGGAAAATGGAAGTGATGAGGTTAGTCATTATATCTGATTTGTTATTGAGATCACAAGGTTCCATATATACAACTGAAATTCTGGATGGAAGTTTATGGTTAGAGTCAAGATGGAATACTGCTCCAAAAGTATGCAAAAGCCTACAAAAGGGGCCAGGCTCTAGCACTGGAAATCCAGCTGAACTCCTCTGAATTTTACCAGACAGGGCACAGAGGCTACTTTGGTTTACCTAAACTGTGCCTCAAAATAATGAAAATTCTGTGTAATCAGCAAAGAATGAACACTGAAGTTCATTTCATTATGTGGTTGATAAACTAGATAGTAAGAACAACATTGTAAGTCGAACAAATATAACAAATATTGTAAAATAAGGATGAGAAATGCCTGTAGAAAAATCAGGAATACCATACCAGCAACTTATCACAAACAATATCAGTTAGATCCATTAGTGCCTGTTATTGTACAGAAATTAAAAATCCCTAAGTGAAACCTTCCCAGGGAAGCCAAGTCATCAACAGTTACCTAACTCTGCCATGTACCACACCATTTTTCATAATTTCATCACTTGTGTAATTCCATACAAAACAATGTTCAGTGTTAGCACCTCCAGTGATAAAATGAGCACATCTGAACAAAGAATCACCAGAACAGAGGAGACAAGGCTAGAAAAATTAAAAGGTGATGATTTAATCTGAGGAAGATTCAGCGCTACAAGCAAAATACTCTGTGATCTCAACATCTTATTGCCAGTTTTCTGAGGCATAGGCTCTCAGATCCCGATCTTGTGCCAAGAATTCAAGGTGGCAAATGATGGAGAGATATGGAAAGAAAGGAACATGTTCATAGTTACAAAATCAATCTCCTAACACTCCAAAGAGCACCTGCACCAATGGGGTGTCCAGAGGGTCTCCAAGACCATGAACAAACCTCACCACGAAGAGATGCTCATGGTCTGGAGGAGTGACAGGGAAGGACCTCCAGAGACCAGGAACTACAGATTGTTTCAATGGAGAACAGTGCTCCCAACTCACGTTGAAAAAGCGACCACCAGGAGAAGTCACCACCTGTGGTTCAGCAACAGCGAATTGCTCCCATTTGAGGAATATCCACTTAGTTAAATTGTGGGAACATCTAAGTTTCAACCAACCTCCACTTTCACAACAGAAAGATGCTGCTTGCTCATGTAAAACTCAATGTTAAGCTAACCTAGAAAAACTCTCTCTCCCATCCATCCAATGACTTTCTTGTCCTACTCCAAGTCTTGGCCAGTTTTTAGACTTGAAAAATTGCATTCCTAAATAATATAACATTAAGGAACAATTCTCCTGCAGAAGAAACAAACTACACCTCACAGCTCTCAACAATGCATTCAGCACTTCCTTCCTAATGTCTCTGATGGTTCATGTTTTTCAACAAATGGCACTAAAATTATGCTTTTCCCCTACTGTTCACACAGCCCAAGTTCTTCCCTCTCAGCATCATTGAAGGCTCCTCTGGGGTCCCATCAGAATTTTTTTTCCAAACCTGTAGCTCCCAGCTAGCTGAACATGCTGTCAATCCTCTATAGAGCTTCACCTTCTCTTTCCAGCAATTTTTTTCCTCCCAGTCTCAGCAACCTACAATTCTGCACCCAGGCAGACTTGTACTTCTCTGAGAAGCCATGATTGCCCTTGGTCAAAATTATTCTGTACTTTTCTGCAGCCCCAACAGCACTTTTCACAGTCAGGATTATTCTCCACATTGTTGTCTGCAGTCAAAGTCACTCAAAAATTCCTATGGTCCCAGCAGCACTAAAAATACATAACAGCCTCCTTACAATAATGGCTGTGAATCACAGCATTCCTCAGCTGACATAAGTAGTTAAAATAGTTTAAAAAAAAGTTAAAATAAAACTTTTTAAAAGTTCAAGTGAAAAATGAAAAAAGGTTGAAAAGGACTCCCCTACCGTCTAACAATATTAAAGTCTGCCTCAAATTTACAAACGTACTCAGCAACATCAAACGCGCCGGCTTCAAACACACGCGGCAGCTTCAAACCTGGCAGCTTCAAATGTGGCAGCTTCAAACACACGCGGCAGCTTCAAACGCGGCAGCTTCAAACACTTTTGTGGCAGCCATCTTGCACACGCTCAAAAGAGCACAACCTTAGAAACCTTAGGCAGGCACCTTATCCACGAGGCTACACAGAGGCTTTGTTACAAAAAAGAATTATTGGAATTTGCAGACGTTAAATTAGCCCGTAGAGGGAGCTCACACCGTCCCATAAATGTACAATAATTGGAACATACTGTAATTTAAAACATTTTCTCTATTAAGCTCTCTGTAGAGAGGCTACAGAGGTCAAAGTAGAGCATTCCTTACTTCACACCAACCTCTGTGAGCCCATAAAATTTCATTCAAATTAGACTCCATTGACCATGTATTTTGTAGCTCCAACAAACAGAAGATGCGTTTGGCCATGTATTTTCCACAACAAGCACAGCTTCTCCTAATCATCATTTGCTCCTGATGTTGGAAGAAGAAAGTCTATGTTGGAATGCAAGGAGAACAAAGAGCCGCCGGTCGGAATTGTCATGGCAATGCCCTCGATCTCCCCACACGTTCCTTCTGTTCAGGCAGCGATGGTAGTGCTCTTTTTATAACTTGACTAGAGCTGCTCTGGCGTCTCTCAGGTTTCTGTGCTCCATGCAGTGCTTTCAAAGGCTATTATAATAGTGTGTTTGATATTCAAAGGTTGACGATGGAAATTGTTACCTACTGGATGTTCTTTAATGAAGCCACAAGTAAACAATGACCCAAATTCCTCTGGAAACATGGAACAGAACGATTACTCTACAGAAGAACACGTACAATAAATGTGGAGGGAAAAGGCATTTTCTAATTCCATGTCACAAAAGCTATGCTGGAGAGAAAGCCATACCCTTAACTGGAAAGGTTATGAACACATATATTGATTTACATCACGCAAACTGAAACAGCAGAGCCCCCTTAGTCCTTACAAAAGCAGTTGCCTTCCCTCAGCCTAAATGCACAATAGAGCAAAACAGTGTGCAAGGAAATAAGAAAAAGTGTTAGCAAAGAGAGGTTTTGTTTGATTTAACATAATCCAGGACATTCTAAGCATTGCATAGATTGATGAGAATTCAATATTAAGTTTATTTTCTACAACATAGTGAAGCCAGCAACCATTTCCTTCTTGTGTTGGCTTTAGAAATGCAGGTGCCTACATCTTTTAGAGCCTTGGTGCCTCCTATTTTGCAACAGTAATTTTTAACATAGTTTTCACTTTATTAGGCAAAATGTGATTGTTTTGAGAGCCACATACTCAAATCATCAAGAGCCATGAAGTAAAAGAATATTAACATCAGGGCAGGAACAGCATGTTTGCTTAAAGCTTTCTCGAGCATCCATATAAATTTGTCTAGGCTCTCTCACCAGCACTCAGTAAGATCATGTGCTTTGTTTTCAAATCTCATCTCCCTCAAAGCCAGAAGTCAACTTCATGTTCTCTAATTAAAGCAAACCAAACCAAATCACACATCTCAAACCTCCTTTTCCCCCAGCATTATACAATACTGACATCCACTAAGACATTTTATTTAATACAAATTCCAGCACCTCCAACTTTCAAATCCCAAACTGAAGACCCTGTGTTATACCCTCTCTTTCAGCCCCTGCTCACCCCGTTGCCTCATAGATTTGTCAAGGCTCTGACCCAACAGCACCCTTTCTTCAGGTTTAAACAGGAGATTAATCCAGCTGAATGCAGTCAATCAAGAATGTGCTTTTGTGCTTTCTTGGAATGGTGGTAGAGTGAACTCCACATGAGAGTTACAAATCAGAAATCTTTTAGAAAATAGATTATTTAATAAGGCTGCAACAAAAATTGGGAGATCCATATCTCAAGGTGTATAGCAATGGAGAAAGCTCAGCCATTAATTCTAGCCAGAAAAACACAGTACTTCTCACAGACACAGACTTTTATCTACAGACTTGGAAACTTTGGGTGCCTACAGATTTGGGCTGACAATCCAGAAAGAATGAGACCTTTAATGCAATCCAAAATACATTTCTTAGGCATAAAGTTAGTATTTCCTACTGTATTTTCAGCATTCCTGCCTTCACTCCTCTGGCAAATTAGAAAGTGCAGAGCTAAGAAAAATGCAAAAGTATTTTTTAAACACTCAAGGCTTTTTTTTGCCTTACTTTTGAAAAGATCTGATTAAGGATTAGCTCCAGTTTTAGCTGTAGGTCTGGGTGAATACACAACTGGTTCATTCATCGTTACTGATCTAGTGCAGAGCCTCACCCATGGGTTCAAATATGAAGTTTGGAGAGCTGATCCTCTCCTCTTCTCAAAGAATTTGCATGAAGGGATATACATTGGAGTCCTAGTAAACTCACAAAGAGAAGGAAATCCATGTACGTTTGCTGGTTAATTTTTCCCCTCTATATTTATGTCTATCTAAATTTGATTTCTTGCTTAGTAACACAACCTCATTCAATTTCTCCTTTGAAATGGTTATGTAGAACTTGAGTTTACCGCACTAAATGAAAAATGTTCCCACCTTTATACTTTTAGGCAGTTATAAGAAGAAATAAACTTATGTACATCAGAAATTAATAGTTAATAAACTTCACCGACTCCAAAAGCAACCTGAAAAGAGGGCTCAGAGATAAGACTGAGCCAGTGTCTTTTGTGTGAGAGCTCTGATCTCTATCAGTGCATCCATTACCTCCCGGGATGCAGAGTGAATAGAGGACTAATGCCTGTGGGGAAAGGGGACTGGCTATGGTTACGGCTATAGTTTAACCAAAGAATGACTTGTCTGCATCTGCTCTCCTCTCCTCAGTCCTCCCAGACGTGCTGCCTGCATTTCCACACGAGGCTCACACACAGCCAGTTGCCAGCTAGAGTTATCGTCGGGCAGTCCAGGAACACGAGGCACATAGATGTGCCTATTCTTCCAGCTTCTTTTTCCAGCCTCCAGGAATTTGCTACTCAGGAATTTCCAGAGACAAAGGTGATGTCTGTGCTCAAGAGCTCCCACCACTTCTTCAGATTAATTTGTGTGGAAACTTTTAGCATGCCCAAAGTTCTCTGTGTGTGTGAAAGGTACCCCCAGAGCAGATAGAATGTAATTGCAGTTGCTCACAAAACACCAACTTGGTCTGCACCTCCCTGTCACCACCTGTGCCTGACTGGGGCACATTCTGAAGAGTATTTCACTCTCAGAAATTTCACTCTCTCAGTATTTCACATAAGTCTCTCCAAGAAATCAGTGTAATTCTCTGAGGGTGTCTGATTGGCATAAAATTACAAGAACTGCTGGGAAGAAGATGAGCACAATCCTGCCTTCTTGGCCATCAGCCTCTGGAGTCTGCACGTGGTCTCTGACCTCTGTTGGATATCACACTGGCCTGGATAAGATAAAATGAACTTCCTAGTAACAGAAATTCTAAAATCATGCATAACTAAATTTGTCACTGAGCTTTGATTAAACCAGCGACATTTCTTTCCCAAGCCTTGGGAGCCAAGGAGTCAGACAGCAGCACTAGAGGAGCAGCTGCACAAAGGATCATTTGGGCTATAGCATCTGAACAGGGAGAGAGATTTCTTTTCTGGCATTTTTTTTTTTTTTTTTTTTTTTTTTTGGTTTTTTTGG
>VWYP01009710.1:970365-989585 GCA_013400435.1 Pycnonotus jocosus | reverse complement strand
TTTTTTTTTTTTTTTTTTTTTTTTTTAGGTTGGTTGGTTGGTTTTGGGGGTGTTTTTTTGTTTTGGTTTTGTTTTGGTTTTGTTTTGTTTTTCAAATTTTTAAAAATTTTTTCCCCTAACAGGTTAAATGTGAAAACCCAGAGAAACTAAAGAATTACTTATCTTTTATATACAGTATGTGCTGCTTATGTTTAGGGACCATCTGAGGATGTATTTCACGCAGCAAACATTCCTCATGTAATAACAATGATCTGAAGGCTGAAATTTTTTGGGTTCTTTTTTTTTTCCTCAGAAGTAAATTAAAAAAATTTCCATTTCATTTACAGTGCTAAAAGCCTGGAGGTCAGTTTATTCTAAGTAGGCATCACCAATGGTGGCAGAGAGATATTTTAAGAAAGCTTATTTGTGTACAGTATCCACAGGCCATCCACCTCAACTATTTATATGAATTCTTCGGTTGGTATATAACTGGGCTAGCAAAAATGAAAAGTTGCATTACCATTTATCATACCCTAAACATTCAATTTTTCAAAAAATAGGAAGCAGTGATTTATTTTTTAATATATGTGCCATTGTAATATTTTTAAAGCACATTTTTAGATACTCTCTTCATTTTTTATACATACATTCATCTCACACTTAGGATGCATGCAAAAATAAAAAAAAAACTTTCCTGTTATATAACTACAGCGTAGCAATAATAATTCCAGAATGCAGTTTAAACACCATTTTCAGTGTATGATTCCATTGTCCTGACACTGTAATCTCCTCACAGATGTTGTATGGAAATTGGAGCATTTTTGTCTGTTCGTGATTCTCCTCTTACCTGGTGTTTTGACTCTACTTTCAGGCAATTTTTTCCATGTTCGCTTTTATTAGATGGTTGCAGATATTTTTGTTAGCTTTTTCTTTTTTTTTTTCCCCTTGCATTGCATTTGGAAATGAAATACTCTATACTGGAACTCTTTTTTCACACCAGCATTCCCTGAAACCTACTTGATCAGTTTTGAGGCTTTTGTTTGTTTGTTTTTGACTTGATAGCTCCATTTAGAGTGGGCTGCACATATGAAAAACAGGAACTGGCCCACATCTCCCAGTCACTGAGGGGTGCTGACACCTTCTCCCAGTTCCTCCACAGCTCTCAACATCCAAAGGATTTCTGGTGTTTTAAAGGAGTGGAAGTTTGCAGAGGCAGCAAAGCAATTCTCCCCACAGGTGGTGTACAATGCCGCATTTTCTGCCTGCTTTCATACCAGGAGATTTCTCAGTGCTACACAAATCACTTATTTGACTCCAGATCTCTCCCACCAAGATGTGCAGAGAGCAACACTGGAGTCATCCTGCCCACCTACAATGATCTTCAAGCCAAGAGGGCAGCAGCCTACACTCTTTAGAGATGGCTGGCTTCTGTATTTATAAAGTCCTGAAAGTTATAAGCAAAAAATACAGTTATTCCTTCTATTCTAATCTTTAGTCAGTCCACCTGCACAGTTGCAGATCACTTCTCCCAATACACCAATATCTGTTATTGTATTTTTTGACTAAATGGATACTGCAAATTAACCTAATGTGCTGTGTACAGCCCTAGTCAGTGTATCTGTAGATTAGTAATTACAGCAGGAGACATTGATCCTAACCAGAAAAACTAAGTAAAAATCATACTTCACCACCAACTCCACTAATGCAACAGCAAACAGGGGACAAAAATTATCCCAGCACCTCATTCATAATTATGCAGTTATTCTAAAACAAATAAAGCAGCTATTGATAATAAAGAATTCTGCTGTTTATATTAAAACTGGTGTAAATCATAGACAAAACTGAACAATGAGATGCCACTATAGCTCATCTTCCTCATAAGAAATTTCTTGTAGAGATCAAAATAATATGCATGAGAAAGTATTTTAATGTAGAGAGTGTTGGTAACAGGATTACATGGGAGAGGAAGGCACATCACATCTGAGATAGTCTAATAAGAGAATACCTCGGAATATAAATGGCTTGTGCAATGTAATACAGAGTTCCTGACAAAATGAGATTGTCATTCTAGAACCAAATGCTGAATTACTGAAAACTGACATCAAACAGGATTACACAATTTGCTTAATGACAAAAGTCACACAATATTGTGATCCTGGGAAGAAAAGGGCTACAAATAAACAAATAATAACAATTGTGTCCAGTAACTCTGCCGGAACTGGAAAGTTCAGGCTGACAAAACTTGGGGGCCAGAATTTGCTGTCATTTATTGCTCTTTCCCTTGGTAATAGCACCACTGAAATCAATACAATTACATCAGGGAAAAGATGAATCTGCCTTCTAGTGTTTCATGAAGTTGGAAGACAAAATTAATGGAAAGCCCTAATATAATATAATTGACATGAATGCTACAGAGTCTGTCCTGCAGACTGATCCAGCTTGGCTCTGCTGGCATAATAAATTGTTTTCAGAGTACAAAGTTAGCTACTAAAGGCAGGGAAGTGAGAACATAATTTAATATGAATGATAGAAAGAGGAAAAAATATCCAAGAGTTACACTAATAATATCAGGAAAATGTTAATTGTATGATGATGGGTGTAACATTAACTACATGTTTGGTCTATCTTCAACATCAGTTTAGAGCATTTGTAACCATGGAAGCTGATTCCAAAATGAGATATTTCGTTTTCTAGTATTACATTTTTTATTATGAGATCTGAATTACAACAGGATCAATTGCTCTTTTTCTTTTTTGTTTCATTTTTCTTTCTTTTTTTTTTTTTTTTCTTTCCTGAGGGAATTGAGGTTTGTGGGTTTGTTATTTTAGGGGGGTGGGTTTTGTATGTAGAGCTTTGCTTATATGGATATACCATTTTAAAATTCAAATCAAACCTTAAGGTCGGGTCTCACTGCACATCCTTCTTAGAAGGGTGGGTGGCATCCTTAAGACAATTCCCACTGATCACTTCTTAATGACACTTCCAAACTACTGGAACATTAAAGGAAAGGTCATACAAAGCCCCTGTGTGCCATCCTTCAGGGCACCAAAACTGTAATGGAATAATTTATATTAACTCAGTCAAATAAATTGTTCTTGTTGCCTTTTCTGAGTGGTGGAAATAAATAGGTTTAAGGTGTGCTTTAAGCTGTTGAGGGGGATCAGATGGTTGATTGCTGATGAGGGGGGAATCACGATTTCTCTGTGCTGTATTTTCCAAAATTACATCAGGTACAGCTTACATAAAATGATTTCCATTAGTAGGGAATATTTTTCTTTCACTTCAGGTTTAAGGATAGGAAATACTTTCATTTTTATTATTATTTTTGCCAAAGTAAAAACACTGCACCACATCTTCCCCTCTCTCTCAGCTTGGATTCCTCTATTGGAGCCTTCAAAGTGGGGAAATCTGCATTAAATGAGGGTCCTGAGTTACTGCTGAGCACATTTGGTTCATTTGTGCATTCAGATTTCAGCTTTTTCTGGAAAAGTTTGGCAGTTCAAAAGCCAAACAGGAAGGACTTTTTCCCAGGATGCTGAACATGACTTGGACAGACTGTAAGGTTTTGGTAAGGTTGCCCAGAGGCTGGTGCACAACGAAGGTCAATGGGCAAATGTTTGGGGATTTCCAAGATAGTTTCTTTTCTTGCAGTTTCCTACTTTGAACAATCAGTTATGTTTTGTTTGAAACAAGTAAGTAGTTAATATATTGATTTTCAAACAAGCCATTTGTTCAACTTGCATGCAGACAGGAGTATGGGAAAAGATGTGGCATTTATTATGAGAATTATTAGAAGTTACCATTATCCTCTCATCTTTAAAACAAGTGCTGATGGGGAGCTCAGGGCCACCAAAATGATGAATATTACTACATTTGTCCCCTACCAAAGGTGTTTAGTCAAACCTCAGTGCAGCCCTCTGAGTCTCAGTTGTATCCAAAGGTGTGTGCAAGCGTGGGATTGGGATCCTGCCTCTGCAAACAGCAGCACAAGCAGCTGGGAAGGAACAATTCATGTTAACAACCCTGGATAGCCTGGTATTTTTTTCTTCTCAACATGTACAAAAAATAAAAAGCTTAATAAGGAAAATATACTGTTCTGATTGTAGCTACGAATGGACCTAGCTAGATACTGTTAATTTTTTTAAAAAAAATTATTGCCATCAAAAAAATAAATGTAGACAATATCTTTCACTGGAACACTCTGCAGCCCAAATTATCTTCTTTTTGTTTTAATAATTTCTGCACAGCATTTTTTTTTAAATTTTCTGCTTCCATCAAGGACAAATATGTACTGGATGAAGTACATCATCTTTCTCCACTCGCATCCTAGCAAATACATGCAAAACTCATCTTCTATCCATGATTTCACTGTGATTTGGAGTTTTCAGTCTGAAATACAAGCTTTCCCAGGAAATATGGAATATTATATATTTAGCAGCATATTCCTAATTACAGGGATTTTGTATTTTCGAACTCTAAACTCACATACCATTAACTTAAGAAGCTCACATAAGTCTAATTCATCAATACAGTACTGAATATCAAGCATAGCTTTGAGTTACTGAGACAAATTGAAGACAAACTTCAATGTAACCAACATATCTTGTAGAATTCAGATCCCCAACACAACACCCTGGATTTCAGCAGGAATTTCTCCACACAAAGGATTGTCAAACATTGGAAGGGGCTGCCCAGGGAGGTGGTAGACTCCCCACCCCTGGAGGTGTTGAAGTAAAGACTGGACAAGGCATTTAGTGCCAGGGTCTGCTTGACAAGGTGGTGTTCAGACAGGGGTAGGACTCAATTATCTCCAAGGTCTTTTCCAGCCTAATAGATTCTGTGAAAAATCATTTTGCAATCTT
Organism: Pycnonotus jocosus; assembly: GCA_013400435.1. NCBI lineage: Eukaryota > Metazoa > Chordata > Aves > Passeriformes > Pycnonotidae > Pycnonotus > Pycnonotus jocosus. Next base: position 984,744 of record VWYP01009710.1, on the reverse strand, counting down.
TTTACATTTACTGCTATGCTAATGTTTTCCAATACAGTAGTGATATGTAAGAGTTTAACTTATTTTTCATTTGTGGTTTTTATTCTGTGTCTTAAAAGGCTTTCATTCTAAGCCTAGAGTTCCATCTTATCACTCCAGAGATTGACAGCAAATGGTGGTCACAGCCCTGATATGTTTCAAGTTTAAATTGAAGAATTATTATTTGCATTAAGAGAGAGAGAGAGAGTAACACAGAGTAATGTTAAATCTGAGTAATCAGCCACAAACGGCCAGGAGGTAAATTAGCTTAGAAACAAGAGCCTTTAAAAAAAACAAACCAAACCCAAATCCGAACAAAACCTCTAACCATATTTAATAAATGGATGGTTTATATATATGTATTTATATTTTATATATAACTTGGACCTTCAGCCAAGGGCTACAAAAATAGCTCCTGCCCTGATCTCACATGCAGCAATATTTGACTATATTTTGGGGTTAACAATTTGCCTTTTATGCAGTTTATTTCTCAGAAACACCCCACACTTTTAAGAAAGGTTGCTTAGCTCCATCTGGGGAATTCTCAGCCATCAGGTGTAAAAGACCTGTGCTTTGCAGATGGACACTGAGCAGGGGAGAAAATGGGAAGTGGTAAAGCCCAGGAAGGGACAGAACAGAGGTGACAGGGGATGTATTAGAGGCAGAATGTCCAGTAATGTCATTAATGTAAGGTATTGTCCCTCTAAAAATCGATCATAGAGTCATTTCTCAGGAAGAGCACTGATGAACTCAACTCAGATCATTTTTCATGTCCTACAGGTGGAAGCCATGTTAATAGAGGAAATGAGGCTCTCCCCATTTGATGATGTGAATATTAAGGAGAATTAAAAATTCTTCCTCTGGAAGAACTGATTGAAACCGCTGTGACAGGCACCTCTGCAGGGCCGGCTTAGCTTTAAACTGGAACTCAGCCAGATTCTTGCTATCTCAGGGGATTCTGCAAAACACCCCCAGCTTTACCTACACAGTCATGCAAATCTAAATAGAATGTCTTTTATTCAAAACACCAAAAATTAGATCACAGCATAAAACTAGCCCCTCCCTGAATATTTACTGTTTGCTGGGCAACGAATTCCAGCTCGCTTCTCTTGCTGTCTGAATGAAGGCTGACCCTGAAATGACCACGCCAGTAACCTAAACAGCCATGGAAATAACTTCAGGCATTTTCACCCTCCATTTAGTTTAGATGTTTCTTACTGTTAGAACTGCTATTCCTACAGGATTAATTATAAATAGTTATCTACTGATATCTACAGTAATACATTTTGCTTCCGAGCATGCACCACTGAGTTTTATAATGGGTTGTGTATACACTGCAAATGTTAAACAATATTCTCATTGAATAATGACAGGCAATGTGTATTTGCATTTCCTGGGAGATTTAATGATGTGGTGGGATAGCTGGATGGAAGGTGGGAATTAATATTAAGACTTAGTGCCAAAGCCACCTCCAGGACAGCAGGCACACCGCTCATTAACTCAAGAGATTTTGAACCCATTTACTCTGTGCTAGACTTCAGTTCTTGGGATCAAAAGTCACTTCGTTTTTCCTATCCCGTCTATAGAGACAGAATTGAATAAAATAGGTGTCGCTTCAACTTCTCTTTTCCTTTACCAAATTTGGGTTTTTTCTCCCGGAGAAAGATGCTGTCCCAGCTTCCCAGGTTTCCTCAGAGCCCTCCCCTGCCCGCAGCCCGGGGAAGGTGATGCTCTGTCGGGTGTGAAGCAGCAGCCACACAACTGCTCCACCCTCCCTGGCTCTGCTCAGCCCAACTCCATCCCACATCTGCAACAGAAGGAGCTGATTTCCCCCTCTCCACTGATCCTGGGGCTGCACTGCACTCCTGGGAGCATAAGAGTTGCTTACACCGACAGGGAAGGGGAGATATTAGGGGAAGCAAAGGANCAGACATGCTTTGCTCTAATGGCACTCACAGCACTTGCTTCAAGGGTGCTCCAAAGCTGGAGGGAAGCTGCTGTTACCTAGGACACATCTACTCAAGTTTGCTGAAATTTAAAGCTGGGACAGTGGCAGAAATAGAACTTTTCCATGAAAGCTTCAGTTTATCATTTATAGAATGTAAAAAACTAGACAGAGACAAACCAGAAAAAGTATCTGCGTGTTATTTGCTGAACATCTCTACTTTCAAAATGAAATTAAGGTTGCCTTCTTTCTTTAATGCTAAGTCCCTCTAAGACTATAGAAACCCCCCAACTTCCCAGCCTTACAAGTTACAACATATTTCTAAATAATACCATACATTGCTCAGTCTCCTCACTTCTCATGATAACCTAAAATTTTATTTTCAAAGCTCAAGGTGAAGGAGTTAAAGCAGCCACACTTCCAACCACACAGAAGTTTCAAACTTGTTTTTGCTCTCTCCTCTCTCTTCCTCTGAGCCTTGTCCATGGCACAATCTGCTGAATTCATTTTACAGCGATATTTTAGTGTTTCTTCTCTCATAGAATTTTAATGTGTTTAATCTGACAAACTGAAGTCTAAAATATGCACAGACCCATTTTTTCTGAGTTGTTATGAAGTCTTAGCGCCCCTGCCTTACATGCTGTCCTGGAAATCGATACAACACCTGATAAATATTCTTCTCATGTAAATTAGAGGAAAACATCTCTCACGCTGAATATTTCCAATCCTCTGTAAGTGGACATAGCATCATGGAAATAAAGTGTTAAAACAAGCTTTCTAAAGGGAGCAGTTTGTTTTGTGGAGCACTGACAGACTCCTTTAACAGAGCCCCAGATGGAACTCAAAAATTATTTTTAACATCATCCTCATCATCAAGAGCAGGTTCGGTCTGTGGTGTGACTGACCCAGCACATGCAGCATCCCAGTGGTGGCAGCAGCCTGAGCACTCTCCAGTGGCTACTCATTAACTGGCTTGTTTCAGTGTGTAGTGTTTAAACAGGCTGAAATCAAAACTTTATTCAAGATGTGAGGGTGAAACCATGTGCAGCCTCAAATCTCATGGTTAACTGAGGGTCACACAAGGGATATTTGGGTGCTTAGAAAAGTGACAAAGAGAAAATAGAGCACCTTCAAGAGCACTTGTACAGCAATTCTGCCCTTAAATGAGACTCACATCTCTGCAATAAAGCAGTGTGGTCTCAACCCCCACTCACCATGAGCTGCAGTGGAACCCAGTGGCATCTAAATTTCTCCACAGGACAAGTTCCACCCCTTCAATCTCATTCACATGGACTTAGGGAAAATACAACCAACAAAACTTTAGTCAAAAGATACTTTACATTTTGTTCCACTTGGGCTCTGCAATCTTGTTCATGGGAAAGTTAAATGTCCCTCCCTCTCCACTTGTAACTTGTCAATCAGAACCAATTTGTTTTTTCACGAATTATACCTCAGCACAGAAACATATTCAAATACTGAATTTATTTATCTAGTCCAAAATCCCTGTCTGGCACTGCTACTTCAACCATCCTAGTGAGAAGCAGATGCAGGATTTTTTCCCTTTCCCCAGAAATGGGTGTCCAAGGGTGTATCTTCCCTGGAGCAGTTTCGGACGCCCTGTGCTTCTTCCCATGGGGGAGCCTGTGCTGGCTGTACATTCAGCTTTTCAAAAATTAAGTTTGTCATTAAAATCCCTTTTTGAGTGTAACATCCTCACTTAAAAGCAACAAATATCAACTTGAAGCTCTCAAGTACACCAAAATGTGGACTAAACACCACTAGAAATGGGGTGATGAATCAAAATACTATTTCTCTGTAATTAATGGAAGCAGAATTTTGTAGGTAAGGCCCCGGGCCTGAAGGAATTCAGATTCATTCCCTAAGCTGGCACAGACCTTAGATGTGACCTCTGGCAAGTCACCCAATTGCCTTTGCAGCAGGGACAGCTACAGCTCCATCTGCACTGAGGGATGTGCAGCCATGTGGTCACAGCCACTCCATGCTTGTGGCACCATCAATCCCTGCAGCAGGTACCAGAGACAAGCTGCAACCCTATTAAACTGCTTATGGAAGAGGTGGAATCCTTTCTCAGGACCCCTTCCCCTCCAGCAAAAGAGTTCCCCGTAAAATGGAGACCCACACCTGTCTTTTCTCCAAACCTTTGTTCATCTTGCCAGTTTACCTTTGCAAATGAAGAGTTTTTCCTCATCATACACCAACAAAGTGGGTCTCATCCACAGCTTGCACCTATAGACACTCCATCACAGGCAGTAACAATACAGAAAATTTTGATTAACCCACATCTTACCTTTATGTCTCCTGATAAGGCTCAAAAATGTCACCTGTCCCAGCCAAAAGGAGGCCCTGCTGCTCACAACCATCTCCTGGCTCCTGATGCAGAGATCACCTGAAGGTGGGTGCAGCTTCAGGGCTGGAATCTTTTCCTTGGGATGAAAGAAATGGGATGCAAAAGGCTCTGGCAGCACTCCTCTTAAACAAGGTGCCATTTCCACAAAGGCCATCAATTCCAAACGACAATGCACAAATAGGCAAAGGGTGCCCTTAGGAATGCATTTCCTTCCACAGACACAATGGCCTTAACAAAGCCTAGGAAAGGAAGATTTCACTGAAGTGTATCTGTTTAGATCCGAGGACCCATTTTGTCATGGCTGCAGAAAGAGAATACGCAAGACAAATTGTTCTGCTCTGCGTCTCAGTAAAAGACACAGGCAATCACAAAGAGAGAAGAAATTATTCTAACTTTTTTATCTAGTTGAAAACTGACCTTCCTTAGCTTGAAACTGCCTGTAGGAGTCCCAGGACAGGTTGTTCTGACATTGTTTTAACATCGTTTCATCAGCACAGCCAAAACTAATCACAAGAATATTACTCGATGACAGGTGCATTTATTCTGTCAATTAAATCAGATGGTTAAATCGAAATGTGCCCCAAATCTCTCTTGTTTGCATTATCCATATTGGCATTTCTTGGCTGTGGTTCATTGCTGGCTGGAAGTCATCCAGCCCCTGCAGAGTCACTTTGCAGTCCTGTGCCAGGGAGCTTCCAGGCTCTGCAACAGCGCTTACAGTGAGACCAGAGCGGCCCTACAGGACTGACCTGCAATGCTGCACTGCAACAGTAAGATTTATTTAAGACAAAAAAAAAAAAAGAAAAAAAAGAAAAGAAATCCCTCTCAGTGAAGGAGGCTTAGATCAATGCTTTTGAAATGGAAAATTATATATCACTTCACACCTAACCAGTATGGACGTGCACGCATTAAAAGACAGAACAGAGACTTTTGACATTAGCAAGTTACTACTATGCAAGAATACAAATTAAAATCTTACCTCACTTCTTTAAAAAGATGAGAAAAACAATAGACATTAAGGTATAACTGCAATAGAAATCAAGAACTGAACCATTAACATTCACTATAACTCAATTATTTAAGACTCAGGTAGAGGGTGAGTTTACATTAAATACTTGCTGCAAAGAAAAGCTGCAGTGGAGCAAGTCGATGCAGCTGTTTTTCACTTGGTTTAGTGATGAACATGTACATGAGTACATCTCCATGTGACAATGTGGGTCAAACTCCAGCACCAGAGGTGAGATCCATGAAAGGATAAATATATAAGCACTGCTTTGTTACACATTCACTTCATTTTTGCTTAATAGCCTGAAACATTTCCCTTGCACACTGATTTTACCAACATTGATCCATTGGGAAAAATACCAGCAAGACAGATCTTCCGAAGAGTTTCTGTGCAGTAAAGTAGGCACCTTTTACCACTAGGTATTAAAACTTGTTGCTTTCTTGAACTGAGAAGACCAGGCTTAATCCAGCGATCAAGATCTACAGGAAAGCTGATACAATTTTGAATAACACAAAATGTGGTCCTATAAAGCATCTGTTTGTTTTTCCTTTCAGTGTTTCCTATCTACTTGTGCAAAAATGAGGTGCCATTTTGCCTGAGTCCACAAAAACACTGTAACTTAGGCAATGCAATTCGCCTCTTATTTGAAGTGTGGTGGTTCAGTGTTAGACTCTCAGACCAGGAAAGTAAGGACTTACTGTTTAACTGTTCTGTTGGTCCAAAAGACCATCGATATAATGCCACATTCCACGTGTGTCTCTGCCTTTAAAAGGAAAACCATTAAAGTGGAGTCACCTTTGCTCCACAGGTAGCAGATCACTCTGGCAGTGTCTCCAAGCACGATGAAAGGATTATGTCACAGGGAAGTAAGAAGCCTTATGTTAGGTCAACACAGGTAAAGCCCTGACATTCCAATGTGTTCCGAAAATAAAGTAAAAATGCATAATTAACCATTTCTATTAAATTCCCATTATTCACCTTTTATGAGAAACAGCATAACAAGGTTCCACTCACACTGTAATATTAAATATCTGAAAATTAGTTCATGACCCCTTTTCTGATTGATGTGGTTTTACAGTCCAAAGCAAGTTATAAGATAATAAAAATCATAAATCTAGTAATTATTGTTTAAAGACAAGGATTAATGAGAACAAGGTGTTGATTATTCCATCCTAAGGTCAAAGTCAATTCTTATATCTGTCTGAAATCTACCAGGATGCAAGTCCAAGTTTTTGCATGTATGCATGAAATTGGAACTCTGGCTTTAAAGTGGCAAGCACACATTGATTTTAAACAAGAGAAAGCTGTGGAGAACAACAGGATCTCTATTAAGGATGACACCACTTATCTCCTCAGTGTTTTTCCCAATGTCTTTTCCTTCTGCTCTAAATGGTTTTGATCCTACTTCCTAATTAATCTATCTTTAAGAAAACCAGTAATATTCAGCTAAGTAAATTATCTTTATTTTCCTAGCTTTGTGCTTTCATCAGTTGTGTTGGTGAGGAATCCTGTAGGCAGTGCAGATTTATATTAGCCACCTGAAAGATAAGAATGCTTACTCTTTTTTTTAAATATAACTCCTTAAGTTGAAAGGCTCTGCAGGCCTGCAGTGTAGCTGGTTGGAGTTGTGTGCACAAATAATGTGCTCTTACGATTTGTCAGCCACAGTAATTTTAACTCTTAAAAAAAAATGAAAAGGTGTCTTTTCTAATAGCTCCCAAAAGTATAGAAAAAAATATTCATGGATGATTTAAATCTTAACTCTGTGTATTTTTACAATTTTTGACCAGTTCCACTGGTCAGATACATCCTTACTGTGTATATATCTCAATATATTTCAGAGAGCTATTTCAATGTAAGACAATATTGAAATACCTCCTTTGGATAAAGCCTGTTTATTTTAATGTCACACTAATAGAATTTAAAACACAACTGGCAATTATGGGTATTTATGAGCCAAAAATATTAAAAGTTGCTCTTGAAAGACCCTAACAAAGAGTGGGTGCATAAAAGCACATAAGAATAACCAGAGAACAAGTAAAGCACCAGTCACAGCATAATTACCCTTTGCTTTCATTTCATAAACCCACAGCTTCCCAGAGACACTCGCTAATATCTATGATTTTAAAAATAGCATAACATGCATTATACATTCACTCCTCTGTCTAACATAAATTATATATCTGTTAAATTACACATTCTGTTGAAAAAAAGGAGGGAAAAAACCCCCAAACCCAGCACATCCATGATGTTTTTATCTTCTCTTATTCCACATCCTCCTGATCTGCCCATAAAGCTGATGCCCATTTAGGGGAATATGCTGTGGGATGACAGCACAGCAATATTAATAAGGCAAGCATATGTTTGCTCTTTTGCTATGCTGTCTGTGAGTGCCCCTGCCCCTTCCTTGGTGGAGGAACTCCCCCTTGGTCTGCCTGGTACTGATGGAATCCTTTTGCAGGTGTTTGGTTGCTCTTGCGCAGATACAGCTTTCCCAAAGCCCAGGTCCCTTGTGCATAAGGCAGCATTAGCTCCTGGTTTCCCCTATGATGCAGCTGACACAGGGCTGCTCCAGGCTCTTGCTTTCCAAAATTATCCTACATAGCATCATCCCAATGAATGCCTGCCCCGAGAATACCTAAAAGGACTGGGCTATTCACATTTCCCCAGTTTGGATCATCATTTTGCATTTGTTTTCAGGTCATCAGTGAAATCAAGCTGACAATAAACTGATATTATCACATACAGCAAGGATTTTCTCCTGACAAGCTTCCCAATCTTAAATGTTACCTGGGGACTGCCTACCTCCAGCACACAAAGCCAGGAATCTCTAAGCACAACCGGAGTCAAAGGTCCATTTGAAGGTACCATTCAATCTTCATTCAGTTTTTAACCAGTTTGAAAAGCAGCAGTGAGGTAGAAATGTTTGCAAAGCAAAGAAGTGTTTCAGCTAAAAATCAACACTGATTTAACCCATGCCCATAAACACTGAGATTTGGGGAGCTTTCATGGGGTTTTATGGTTCTGAAGACCCCTACCTCCCTGTGCTCCTTCTCCACCCAGAGGAAAGTGTAGGCACTGAGGGTCTTGAAGAAGAAATTAACAAGACAGAAAAAATAAACACAGCACAAGCAGAGAAAGTCTAAGTTCATATTTTTATGCTAATGAGCTGCTAAGGAAAGGGCCTTATTTGAGAAGTCATAAAAAAAAAAGTGTTAGCAGATCTCCAAGTTAGAGCATCGAAGCTTTCTCTGCAGATGGAGGATTTAAAAGAAGTAAAATGATAACCACATAGTTGAGAGACTAGAAAAGAGACCTTGATGTTTGATAGTTGTAATAACCTGCAGAGTGCTCTAATGGCTCAGGGATCAGGTGCAGAACCATAGCAATAACAAGAGCTGAATAATTATCTCAGCCATATCTGTATAACCACAGTCCCAGAGTATGAACTATATAAGGAGGTTTCTGCTGCCTCTCCAAGATTTCCTGAAATGTTAAATCACTGAATTGGGAGCACTTCCAGCATTAGTACTGCCCAGTTAGAAAGAAATAAAGCCCAGAATCCTCTAGTGGCAGTTCTAATGTCTTTGTTAATTATGAATTATGGGTAAACATGCAGACTCACAGAGGTCATGGCTGTCAGCAACAATACTTTTCAAGAAGGATTTTTATGAGGGTCTTTTTCATTTTGCCGTAATGTCCTTTACATACACATAAAACGCACCGAGAATACAAAAAATAGTGTTTGTTTTTAGGGAAGATGTAATTATTTTTCACATGTTTTCCACCCTCTGTACAGCCATGGATCCGCTGCCAGGACAACCCAGTTCATAACTCTGAGCTCCTCTGTGAATAACAGCAGCTGCACAGTCCCAAGGAGCAGGCAGGAGGGGGCTCCGGGGCTGGGGTTAGGTTAATGATCAGACACTCTGGTAACAAGAAAGTTGTGGTTTTCCAGGGAACGGCCAGCCAGGATCCCAGCAGTTCCAGTCACCTTTCCCACACAACACAGAAACAAAGGCTGCATCCAGTATGCTTGATTAACCTCACTTAAATGGCAGCACTGATCTCAAATCTATCCCAGGAGTGTATATAAACAGGATTAAAATCATATTATGTGTGGATCTTGCCCAACAAAAGCAACTGGCGCAAAATCATTTTAATTAGGTGGTAGCGGCTGTAACTCATTCAACTTTGGCATTAATCCTTCTCTGTCCCATCAAAGAACTTTTGGGACTCTACGTGAATGGTGGAAGGAATAAAGGAGATTTGGAGATAACACTGGACAACATATTGCCATAATTGTTGGCCAGTTTGCAAAAGGAACTCTGAGTTCAACACTCCCAAAAGCTCTGTGAAAGGTACCACTTCTACTCAGTTTTCAAGCTAGGCAATAGACTGTTAATGAATGACAGGGGAGGTTTTGTGTCAGCAAAGCCCTAAAGTCTTGTCCAGTTTTCAAGAGCCCTCTCACAGCTGGCTGAGTTGCTTTAAATCTCTTCAAGAGCTGAGATACCATGAGATCTTCAACAACATATGGTTTCATGTCAATTCTGAACCCATGAAAATAAAGTTGTAGGAGACATCCTGTCAGGATTGTAACAGGAGAACTTTCTTCTGGCTCTAGATACATTCTCCCTATTTTGTAGGGAGAGTGTAATAATAAAGACCTATCAGGAATGTGATGGTTCTCCTGGGTAAAAATGAACTCATGATAATAATAATAATCTTAGAAATCCTTGTGAGCACACAAGACACAGTACAATAGACACATCCTAGCAAAACTGTTACACATCTCATTTATCTATACTCAGTCTTGTGTTGTGCTCCAAAAGTCAACCCTTAAACGCAACCTTGCAGAACACACAGCTTGTTTTGCCAAACAATGAGAAGTGTTCTAGAAAAAAAGCCTCAGAAATAAAAAAACTCCCTGAAAATTAATTTAGAAAGTTGAACATTGGTGAAAGCACTGTTGATGACCAATAATAAAGTTTAGTTCTCTAGATTATGACAAATCTGAATGAAGGAAAAGTTCTCAACTCTTTGCCAGCTCAGAAAATACAAGTTAGATATTTCAACTGGTCAGCTAATAACTGACTCTCATCTTGCACCAGAAAAATAACCTTGGTCCACAGCACCAACAGTAGGAAATCAAGGTAAAAAATATTCTGACTTTTTAATCAGAGGTAAATAAATTTTTCCATAAAAATTTTGTTAGCATCAATCTCTCTGAGTTGGAGAAATCTGGCAAAGAACAGAAGGTTGTAACTACAAAGCCCTTGCATATTCTTGGAAGTAACAACAGTTGCAGAAAAAAAAATATTAGTGAGATTGTAATCCTTCTCACTTTGCCTGGCACAGACTGTAAAAGTGTGTAATCTGCAGTATATTCCACAGGGGGCACATTGGCAACATGGGAATGTCACAAGCAGAAAAACAGATTTTTCATACCAAAATATCACTAGCAGGTAAGACAACTGACCATTATGTTACATAATAAAGATAAGTCATGTGTACTTGAATAGTTAACAGATGGACTAATTAGAGGCTAAATTATTTGTGGTTTAACTGATAGCTGGTGAAATCAAGGTTACTGAGGGAAATGGACTTGACTTTGGGAAAAAGAGAGGGTGTTTGCAGGGCTAAGGGAAGCTGCTCCTCCAAAGAAAGGGTTAATGAGCAATGAAAGAACAGAAGTGCATCTAATTAAAAGACATACCAAGGCACACAGAGAATACAAGGGTAAGCAAATGGCAGAGACCACATTTGCCTGCAATACATGGAGAGGCAAATGTGGAATGACATACAGGAAACTGGCACAAAGAGCAAGGTGTCTGGCAGGGAACATAAGCTTCCATGTTAAAAGGATATTTTAGTTTTGGTACAAATAAATATATATAGGCATATCCTGAGAAAAATAAAAATGTGAAGAGGACAAGAGTTGTCTGTTTGGGGGCACCTATGAATAGAAATACTGTAAAATAACCTGGTTCAGGACACAAAAATATATAGATAAACATGAATTTTAAGCCCGAGAATTTCAACATTGTCTTATTTGAAATAGATTATTAGCTTGCATGATGACTTTTGGAAATATCTCCTCCCCTTAGACTGCCAGTATTAAAAAAAGCCCCTGGGAAAGATAACGTTGCTACAAGGGTAGGTGTCATTGTCTAAATGCACAAAGGGCCTGAAATGCAAAACACAAGTGAGATGAGAATTGTCCTTCTACAATAGCATCTGCTCTGACATGCTTGTGGAGCCATTACATAGCTGAGACCATCACTGGCTGGGCTCACACAACACAAACAATGTTAAGAATGAAAAGGAAATACTTATAATTGTTATGCTTGCAAACCCTTTTGCAGCTGCAGCTCTGGGTCAGCACTCATCAACAGACTGTAAAATCCATGTAGGAAACTTCAGAAAAAAACACTATTGTGTACAGCACTGCCCAGGCTTCAAAAATTATCATGAAATTGAAAGATCCTAATCAAAAGAGACCAAAACTAGGAAGGACCTTCTTTCAGTGGTAAGGCATTTGAGAGTACTTGCAAGTAGCGGAACCAAAGCTAAAAGGAGTATAAAATCAGCCAAGTGCTATCTATTTCTATCACAATATTTGAGAAGCCCAGAGGAGAAGCACAGAGTGACTCAACTTTACAGAAAGCCGGAGAGAATAATTCCAAATGACTGGGCAGAAAGAACAAACAGCTGAAGCACCTCCAAGAATACACGAATAGATAGATATACACACATGTGTGTATTGAGAAGATGAAGATGAAAATGCTCCACATGATGTATTCCTGCATAAGGATGGCCATGCCATAATAGTCCTCAGCAGGAGGGCAGAATCCTTAGGCGTAATCCATAGTGCCCATCTGGGCACTGGGAGAGACAACAAAACAACCTAAGGTGTTTTATTTTAGTCAGACTGAAAGATGCCGCTGATGGCCAAGAGTTAAATCCAGATTAGTATCAAGTAAATGCTGAACTAAAGTGAGGACTTCTCTGCAGGTGTGAAATGCACTAGTGAAAATACAAACACACACATTGGAATCGTGTCACATTCCTCTGCCTTTGGAACTCAGATTGGTGCATTTTTGTCTCAGTTCCATGGAAAAGGTTCCCCCCTGCTGAAGGACTCCTTCCCCCAAAGTTTGGCCTCACACACCACTGACATCGATGGTGTCTTTTCATTGGCCAAAATGGGCTCTCAAACAGCATTTTTTGCCTTTCTAATTGAGTTGCCAGGTGATGCTGTAGCAGCAATGTAATAACACTTTATAAATCATATTTGTTTGGAGTGGGATTCCTGATGGGTTAATATCTCATAAATAGGCCATGATTGCTCTCATTTCTAGGTTATACACAACATCTAATCCTCCAACAACATGCTATTTATGGGCACTGGCTCAGACATTCTCTGATGCCCCAGAGAAAAAAACCCCACATTTTGCTGGCATTTGGTGAATTTTTTCACCCACAAAAACCAAGCAGAAATGAAGAGGTAGTAAAATATTATAGAAGTACTTACACAAGAAAAGTTATAAATGATAAACTGGTTGGAAACAAAGCAGCAAAACATTACCTTATCCATACCCTTTGCAGTTCCACAGCCAGCAAAGATAAAGCTTTGTGAGGAACATATTGGATCCATCATTTTGCCTGTGGCCAAATAAATGCAGGGAGCCTGTCCAGTCTCATCAGTTGATCCTGTTTCTTGGCAGAGACCCGGATCCCAGATACAGCTCCAGAGCTCTGCATCCGTCTCATGGACCCAACTATGCAAATAGTTAATTTTTTCAAGCTGACAACCAAACTTCAAAAAACCTCACAACAATACTGGTGGCTTGGATCAACCCAAGAATAGTCTTTACAGCAAAACAAAATTACCATTTCACACTCTATGAAGGAAATTAGATTTGTTACAAAATGAAAGCGTTTGTTGCAAAATGTAGAAATGAAACATTTCTGGGGAGGCTGAAAAAAATCCATTGAATCTGAACTGAATTCACAAATAATTTTGGCTCCTCAACTTCACACAATAAGCCTCTTGGCTGATTACTGCAATTCTTAATTAGGAATGAAGCTGCACTCACTGAACGAGGGCAAGCACATATATCACAGATGTTACCACCCTGAGGAGCACACACTGAGAACTCTGCTTTCTTTACTGACTCTCCCCTGCTAAACCTGGCATAAACAAAAGCCTTTATCCTGGGAGAGGCCAAGTATGGTGTAGGAGACTGGCTTTGACCAGCAGAGACCATCTGTAGCTTGAAGGGAGAGGTGCTTAGATGGGGAACAGTCCACAGCACACCACAACTCTCCTTCCCTGCAGCCACGTTTCCTTCTCAAGAAAACCAAATTATGAAAGAAATGAGAGTCTCACCCAGCACACAGTTAGAATGCAGCACAGAAGATCATATCCTTCAAGACTACTTACTTCTCTGGAGAAAAGAGGGTAGGAAGAATGAGTAGAAAAGAAAATATCATAGCAGCAAGTCCTCAGCTATGGGACTTGCTGTGAGAAGTGAGATAACAAACAGGGAGCAGCTACTTTAAAAACCAGATGCCAACACATGTTCTAAATCTATCTTTTCCTTTCCAAAGCAGTTTAGAAGCACACACAACTGAGTCAGTCTGCCACACTTAGAGGGAAACAAGCCCAGAGAAAGGTTTTACTCGTGTAGGATGAAAAGGAAGACACAGGTGGAGAGGAATAAAAAATGCTATTCTCATTTTGAACACTTGGAAATCTAGACCAGAAAAAGGTCAGTGTAGTTTGACCCTTTAAATGAATGGGACTCTTCAAATGCTTACAGTTAATCATATGGTGAGTTGAGGTTTCAGGCTGCAAGCTCACCTGGCCCAGAGAGCCACCACGGTGCTGGGCTGATACCCCAGAGTTGCACCACACTTGTACCACGGCAGCACCGGCACGAGCTGGCAGCTGGACGGGACACTCCAGCTGCTCCCCAGGATCTGATGATGGGAGAAGGGAGGCAGCCACAAACCATGTCAGCTCTCCCCAAGGAA